>SNQJ01S0008656.1:83496-176582 GCA_010110895.2 Picea sitchensis | reverse complement strand
CGCATTCGCAATAAGATGATTACAATGAGGCTCTAAAGCCCTTTTTACAATAACCAGGAATTCCAAAATTCCTAGACATCCAAAAAACTAACCCTAGGAGATGAAGCGCCAAAAGTCATGTGGGCCCCGTTTGGGTAAGTTAGTACATCAACTTCCCAGGGTTGTAACTTTTTCATATGATCTCCGTTTTAGGCATATGATAGCTCGTTGGAAAGGTATCATAGAGGAGATTCATTTTTGGGGGTCAATCATGCCTTAGGAAATCATTGAGAACTTCCATCTTGAAAAACCTTCATTTGGGCCCTCAAAATGGCCCCAGAAGTTCAAAACTGCTAAAAATAGTAAATTGCCAAATTTGCTAGAAAACTGTTTTGAGCCAGTCGAAAAAGGTGGGTGGCCACCGATATACACCTGGATCAATCCTCCCTCCTTAGGAAGGAATGGTATCCATTGTGTTGAGTTCCCGGGGGAGAGGGAAAAGCGTTTGTTGAATCTGCATCTTGGTGAGATGCTTGCCTTGCTGGAGATGTCGCGTTGCTCAGTTTGTGGAAGTCTGTCATGAACATGTTTAGGTTGAGGCTGTTCAACAAGTTGGGATACATGAGAGGATAGTGTGCAGAAGGAATCTTTGCTCTTTTTTTCAACCTTATCGACCTACTTCTATTGGATATAAGGTGCTAGGGGTGAAGCTGTAGTGGTTGCAATGTCCTTATGTTCCCCTTTTTAATAGATTATGAAGAAGCTCAATTTTGCAGTATGAGATACTACCTTGCGGAACTTTTTAGGTTGAATAGTAGTCAGAACTACTTCTGGTATTCTGTAGAGATGACCACCTAGAGAAACAATGACACTGCGGGGTCGAGACTCATAAACAACGTGGCACTTCCACATATATGGTTGGCCCAAGAGAACATCCCAGACATGTAGTGGGGAAAAATCACATAATACCTCATCCTTGAAGTGTTGGATTCCATATGACAATTGACATTGCTGGCTGACATGAAGATCTTGTCCTTGGCAATGCCACCTGATCTTGTATGGTTGCAAGTGTGGTGTTGTCGACAATCCCAACTGTTTGACGACCTCTGATAAGATGAGATTCTTTTGGCTTCCGCTATCAACAATAAAATGCAGAAGGGTCCCCTTCACCCACATCTGTGAATGAAAAAGGTGCTCCCCCTCTGCAGGATCTGTTGGTTCTTCTGGTTGAATTGTTGTGGTCGCGACAATAATAGTGGGGTCTGCGTCAATGATCTGTCCTTTACTAGTATTTTCAGAATTAGATTCTGAATCAGGGTTCGGCTCCTTGTCATTGATGTCGGCCACCAATGACTGTTTTGAGCGACATTCATCGGTGCTGTGCCAGGAGCTTTTGTGGAAATCACACCATTTTCCTGTGTCCTTCTTTGTCTTTCCTTGACCCTTCTTTTCATGTGTCTTGGACTGGTTTTTAGGAGATTATTTGTTAGGGACATCTTTGTCATAGTTTGGTTGTTGTAGATTTGTAGAACCAAAATCTCATTTGTTCTTGTGCTTAAATTTCTACTCGATTTTAACAACATATCAATAGGAAACATCGAGTGATGAGATGTCCATAAAATAAATTTCAGTTTGAATGTATTTGTGTGGAGCCCCATGGAATTTCAGAACCAAATGTTGTTTAGAGTCTTTGATACCCAGCTTGGTGCGCAAGGTATGGAAGGTATTGGTGAACTCCAGAATTGATTGGCCCCTCACTTGCCGCAGTGTGGTCCATCTCATGTACTGGTCCTCATAGTTTCCAATAGGGTAATATTGTTCCTTTACCGCATCCAGGAAAAAATTCCAAGTGGGGTCGGCCCCATATATTTCAAACTCCTCTGTGGAAATATGCTCCCAATAAGTTTCCCACCAATGTTTGACATGGGGGAGAGCTTTAAGGAGTGTGAAGATGATCTTTTCTTTGTCAGAAAATTTATGAACAGAGAAATAACCTTCTAGCACATTTGACCATTTGTCTATCGCTTTTGCATCTATCTGTCCTTCAAATACAAGAATATCAAAATTAACTTGTACCTTGAAAGGCGAGGTGCCTCCAAAGTGGCCGCTTGATGAAGATGCGCCTATTTATATTGACAGGCGTTGAAGGATGTGGGAAAAATTCTCCATCATTTCGTCCCTCTGTTGCGTGAGAGCTTGCTCAAGCAACAGACTGATAGGATCGTCTGCTCCATTGTTTTCCTTTGCTTCTACCATTGAGGATTTATTGGGTGTGCGAGAGTGATTTCCCTTAAGAGAGACAAGTTCAAGAACCAACTTTCTATACTCAGACCTCTTCGGGGACATGAACTGAAAAAAATGACCAAGAACAACCTGCTCTGATACCACTGATCCAGATTATTTTCGGCGCGAAATGAGATCGAAGATATAATAAAGAAATTCACAGAGATATCGTAAATATTCAATAATATAACATAAATAATTTAGATATGGAACTATAAATATAGATATATAGTAATACACAATTTCTATTAATGAAATAAATGTACAAAGACTGTAAAATACAGAGTGAAAGACTCGATAGAATGGTGGCAACTTATCTTTGAGAAGAGATGTGATAGCTACTCGCATTCACAAGAAGATGATTACAATGAGGCTCTGAAGGCCTTTTTACAATAAACAAGAATGCCAAAATTCCTAGACATCCGAAAACCTAACCCTAGGAGATGAAGCACCAAAATTCACGTGGGCCCCGTTTGGGTAAGTTAGTACATCAACTTACCGAGGTCGTAACTTTTGCATACGATCTCTGTTTTAGGCGTATGATAGCTCGTTGGAAATGTATCATTGAGGAGATTCATTTTTGGGGCTCAATCATGCATTTAGGTATCATTGAGAACCACGATATTGAAAAACCTTCATTTGGGCCCTCAAATTGGCCCCAAAAGTTAAAAACTGCTAAAAATAGTAAATTGCCAAATTTGCCAGAAAACTATTTTGAGCCAGTCGAAAAAGGTGGGTGGCCACTGATGTCCACCTGGATCATGGAGATTCTATGCAGGAAGATTATCTGCATATTTTTGAAAACTATTAAAGTTTTGATTGTATATGTGTATATATTGCACTCAGGAAAGTGCATAAATAAGGGTGATGGGAATGCAATACCCCTAGGCCGGAGAGCCTAGATGTTAAAGGCCAATGAGCCTATTTTTCTAATATGTAAACACTCATATTATTAATAAATTACATAACTTATGCAGACCGACCACACAAAATATATGGGGGGATAAACTCCACTAGAAAGGAAAAGGGGGGCTAAGAGTCTAGGAAGAGGCTAAGCTAGGGGGATTAATCCCAATGGAATGTTATATTAGTATTCCTTAAAGCTAAAGTAATGGATATGAATATATCATAATTTCTAAAGTAGGGAAAAGGGAGTCCCTTAGGTGCCAAGTGTCTTAAAATACATATGCATATATTTATTTGGGGACATAGTGCGAGGGAGGATTATCATTTTTTTTTGGCCAGATTATTCCTTCATGTAGGAAGAGGTGAATCATACTTGAAGGTACTAGACTGTAACTAGGACCGGTAATTGTTTTGGTTAGTTCGAGAGATGGATTGAACAAGTGAGTTGTCAGGCTTGTCAGATTGAAGAAGTAGGTTGTTAGGCTCATGGAATGGAAGAAGTAGGTTTTTAGGCCTATGAGCAGTCTCTCCAGGTGAGATAAATGTTGGGAATTGATTTCCCAAGGTTCCAAAATGTAGCTATAGGTGTTAGAAAAACAGGACCGCGGAGCAATAAAATAAAACAAATGCAGAAACAAAAACACAGAAGACACACAATACAAGAGAGACACAGATTTACATGGTTCACCCAGTGTGGGTTACGTCCACCAGAGAAATTGCTAGGTCCTTCCTTTATTATTATCTAGCAAATGAAGGGATACAACCTACAGCAAAAACCCGCTGTAACTTCCTCTTCTTTCTCTCACAGTCTCCTCTCTCAGAATACAATATTCACCCTCGTACATAGCTGCAATACATTTCCCTCATAAAAGAGGGTTGCCTTCTAGGGAAAAAACTCTAACATAATATCTACCGTTAGATCTGCGACCTTATAATGAACGGTCCAGATTTACAATGAAATTACAATATACTTTTATAAGGCAATTTTTGCTTCGGGGGCTTCGCCCCCGAACCCCCACTGGGGGCCCGCTTGCCCCCAGCCGAGGGGATGGACCCCCCGGACCCGGCAGAGGGGGTACCCCCCCTCTGCACTCCCTTGCGTGGAAGAGTGTACATACTTCTGGGGTGTAAATACTTCATGGGGTATAAACACGGTTGAAAGCAAGGACCTCTGAATCAGGAAKATAATCAGGCTCCACAACCAACAATAGGGATCTGAGACTTCTTGTATGACATGTTGTTGAAGCCTTGGAAAGGAAGTGGGGTAGCTGAAAGACAWTTAAGCAGAAATGGGCAAACTTTCCGAGGTAGGACAAGTATGTGGGGAATTAGATACCATAGGCTCATAGTTTGAGTAGGAAACTATGCTTGAGTTTATATGTTGTTAAAGATACCTTATCCTAGGTTAGAAACCCTTTTCCTTGGTGGAATTTAGCCCCGGATCGAGGGTGACCCACTATTGAGTGTTATGAGAAATGTGGTCTAAAGTTGGGAGGAACGTGGAAGGTATGCATGTAGTTGGTATTTATTTTCTGAGATAAGTATCATTCATGTTCTTATTTCAATTACTATGTGTGTGCAATTATGATTTTTCTACCATGGAATCTTTGTTGTTAAATTGTATATATGAATTGTTATTGTTGCATGAATGTTGTTATTGTTTCCGCTTAACTCTGTTTAGATGAAGAATTCATTATTTATTGTAATGTAATCATAATTCATAATTTTGCGTGGTGTGGCCTAGATCGGGGATGGAAACCTTACAAGAGAATTTTTATTGAGTCCCTGATAATAGGTACGTTAAAAATTGGTATCAGAGCAAATTTTGTTGAGTTGTCGGTAATGGGGACATTACAAAATGGTATCAAAGCAAATTTTGTTGAGCTTTCAGTAATGGGGAAATTACATCACCACCTAAGACATATCTGAGGCCATATCTGACTGTACCATGCAAGTAAATCAACACATGCTTTGTTGCAACCCAATGGTAGTGTCTCGACTCTACCATGAACTGACTCAAGGTATAAAGAAATTATCTAGCCTAGTGTTAACCAGGTACATCAAGGATCCAATCAACTTCATGTACATTGTGGGATCCACCAAATCTGAATTTGAAGTAGAATCACTCAACTTATTCATATTTGTCTCCATAGGTGTAGCCATGGACTTGTAGTAAATCATATCGAACCTCATCGGTATCCCCTGACTGAGGAAGATCTCATCTGATCTTTGTCACACCTCTAATCCCAAGAAATAGTACATCCGACAAAGATCCTCCATCTCTAACTCTGAGGCCAACTTCCTATGTTACTGAAGTAGGATTTGATATCCATTCTCACTCAATGGTTTCTCCCTCTATGACTGAGACAAAATCCATATCCTAGTCCTCATGACTAGATTCATCCTCTATTGCTGAAACATCTACTGAAACAAGTGTATCCTCCTAGGAGATATCAATCTCCTATAGGTCTCCTCAACTCATGACACTTGTCTGTCAGTCGTGGAGGATGTCTCTCTCCTTCCTAAATATGAGGGGGGCTCCCTTTGAATGATCGGTTCTCCCACTGAGCCAAATGAATCTCTTTGAAATCATAATCACTCTTAGTCGGCATGCTCCCTCTGATTCCATACAATATCTAGAGCCATCTTCTCTCTCCTGCACCTATTGGATTCCTCTAAAGTCTGATCTCCAATTAACTGTAATGGGAGACTGCTCCTCCTTACTGGATCTTGAGGGATTCCTCCCTTTGAACTATGTCTCCCTTTGAGTTGGTACTTGGTGGGGACATCTACCTCACCACTGGTGGAACCACCTTCTCTTCCTCATAACCGTGACTCTATGTAACTCGAGAAACTATGAGTGTCATGAAGAACTACATGTCTCACTGCACCCTCCAAAGTGTCACGAAGCCATGCAGACATCTACCTGGTCACTACCACGTCTCTGGGTAGATCCACTGTCCCTTTTGGCTCTACTAACTCTTCCTAATGATCTGAAGAGTTAATAATTGAATTGTATGGTCATCCTACAAAGACTTATGCTCCTCACTATCAATGTCTGTGTTGAACACTTTGTATCCCATAAACAATATCCTTCTTTCCAAAAGGTTCTAACTTAATCCTTTTCTCCTTTAGTATATGGATGTATACTATTATGTACACAACTCAATGTCTGGATAGTTTTCTCGAGAGACCATCTAATATGTTGCCTCCTGCAACCGTCACTATAGCTCCCTCTTAGAGCTACCACCTATGACCCGCCTGGAACAAGAACATGAAAAAGAAAAAGAACAAGAACAAGAGCATGAATAAGAACATTTGTTAATATATCTCCCTTTTAGATCTATCACATGTAACCTACCAGGGATAAGAGCCAAAACAGAAAACACAAGAACAAGAAACAAGAACAACACTTTTCTAGTGTTGTGACCAATTATTCCTCCATGGTTCCTACTCAGAACAAAACAAGTGCATCTCCATGGTAACTTCCATGGAGTCTACAAGGTAACCTATTTGGGAAAAAAACAACAACCAAGAACATCTCCTAGAAGAGATCAATTTCATATTGTAAATAAGTGCATCATTAGTACTAAACTATGAGGATTTACATAATGATCATTGTTCCAACAATACTCAAGTGTTACTAAACATTTTATAGAAAAAATACTCAACAATAATAGACCTTTAAATACTTTTGTCCGAGTTACAACATTTACTTAAGATACAACAATATAAAATATCAAACCTAATATGAAAACTTGGAGTCTTGATGTTGTTGTTCCATTTGATTTCACGTTGTCATATACTACAGGAGACATCATCACTACTACCTCCAACTCTTGAGATTCCTTTGAGTGCACTAGATCTTTGATCCTTTTGGATCTACAGTCATTGCTTGAACAAATGTCCTTTTTCCAAGTGTACATATCTTTCAAACACCCTCATGATATAACTTATATACAAGTGCATACCTTTGAAATTTTTAGCACCATCCATCTTGTCTTCTAATATCAAGGTTATCACAACTAGAAACTGGAAATTGAAACTAAGATGGAAACTGAAAAGGTCGACCAGAAAAATGATCTTGAAATTAGGGTTTTAAAGGTACATAACTTACAATTGACACGACTTTTAATATAATATCTGTTTTTTTTTAATTCAAATTTTGTGATAAAGAGAAAATTGAGGAGTATTATTATTGTTACTCCACATGGCTAAGGGTGTTCTAGAAATAACATCACCAATTAAACCTCCAGAAATCTCATCCAAGACTCATGAAGAAAATGAAGAAATACATAACCAACTATCCAAATTGGAGGAAGAACTTAATGAATTGAGTGCTATTCAATAACATGTAATGATGTGGTTAAAAAACAAAGAAAAATACAACACATGGAAAATAAGATGAATAAAACTAAGGAATAGATGGAAAATAATATGGATGAAAATAGGGAATAGATGGAAAAGAATATGGATGAAAAGAGTGGAATAGAAGGAACACAAGTTGGTGGCCAATATCAGAAAAAATCTAGATGGGAGGATTCCTAAAAGCAAAACTGTGACCAAAGAGACTCATGAAAATCAAGGTAGTATTCATGATGAAAACCCTTATGTTAATAAGCAATTTTTATGTGGATTTAACTATAATAGTGGAGTTAATATGGATTGGTTCCTAAGGGTATCAAATTTCCGAAGGTTGAATTAAATAGGTTTGATGAAACAGAAGTCTTTTCACGGGTGAACCAAATAGAGCAATATTTTGAATTGCATAATATTATGGATGATAAGCAAAGTATTTCCTTATAAACCTTGTAGTTTGAGACAAAACCATATCAATGTTATTAATGGGAAGTTAAAAGGAAGTCATGCTCTTATCATTATACTTGGAGTTTATTTATAGGAGACTTAGAAGCATAATATGGAAAAGTTTGGGTACAAGAATACTTTGGTCAATTGACAAGAATCAAGCACTTAGGTGATATTGAAGATTATAATTGAAAATTTTAGGTGTTGGCCACAAGGGTGGATAACATAAGTGATGTAAATCTATTGGAATGTTACAATGGTGGATTAAAATAAGACATTAAAAATGACTTTTTCTTAAAACATCCTGAAAATATTATGAAGGCTATGCAATTTTGTTGTCATATTCAGGCCAAGAATAGGGCTACACAAAATTATACCATTGGAACATATGTAGGAAGAAGAGACCGATTTGGGGCTCATAGGGAAACCCTACCTCATCCTACTCGAATATCACTCAAGGAAATGGAGGAAACAAGAGAAAATGGACTATGCTTTGGTTGTAATAGAAAATGGTCAAAAGGGCATAAATGTCAAGAAACAAATTTTTTCACCTTGAAGAATAATTATGAAGAGGAAATTGAGGAATATATACAAATGCATGAGGAAGATCCTATGAACTTAAAAGATCAAGAAAAAAATGTAGAAATTTCACACAACATTGACAAGTGTGAAATATTTGTTCATGCATTGGTGGGTTTGTAAACACCTCAAACCCTTAAGATTGTAGGATACATTAAGAATAATAAGGTCACAATGCTTATTAACTTAGGCAGTACCCATAACTTCATCTATAAAATATTAATAGAGAGCCTCAATGTTTTTGTGTATCCAATGAAAAATTTTCAGAGTATTGATTGTGTAGGAAAATGCCACAACGTTAAACTTAGTATGGGAGAATATAATTTAGAAATACCAATTTTTGTAATTCCCATTGGAGGAGTAGATGTTGATTTGGGGATTCAATGGTTGAGAACATTAGGTACAATTTCTATGAAATATAAGGAATTATTCATGAGATTTGAAACAGAAGGAATTCAATGTGAACTCAAAGGGTTAAAATTTGCATCTTCTTAGGTCATAAACTCTCATAGAATGGAAAAGATCTGAAAAAAGAGTAGTAGGGGAGTTAATGTTGGAATTTATTCAATGTAAGTAAAGCAAGAAGATGAAAATATTCCATAGGAATTAAATTCACCTTGGAAAAGAACCATAGGGTCTTCCAAGAAATTCCTAAAGGGATACCTACATCTAGAGATCATGAACACCAAGTTTAACTAATACTTGGAAGCATTCCTAATAAAAGGCCTTATATGTATCCTCATCAACAAAAGGGGGCTATTAATAAAATGGTACAATACATGCTGGATTTGGGTGTTATTCAACCAAGTAGGAGTTCATTTTCATCTCCAATAGTTATGGGGAGAAAAAAAGATAATTCTTGGAGGATGTGCCCTGATCATAGAGATCTAAAGAAAATCAACATCAAGGATAAATTCCCTATTCCAAATATTAATGAGCAATTAGATGATCTTCATTGACTAGCTTGTTTTATATATTTAGATCTTAAATCAGGATATCGCCAAATCAATTTAACAAAAGAAGGCATTCCCCAAATAGATTTTAGAACACATGAAGGGCATTATGAGTTCTTGGTCATGCCTTTTGGGTTAACTAATGCTCCTTCTACTTTCCAAATCATTATGAACAAAATTTGTAGACCCCAAATTAGAAAGTTTGTGTTGTTTTTCTTTGTTGATATACTTATCTATATAAAATCATTGGAAGATCACATTAAACATGTGGATGAATTCCTACAAATTGTTGAGAACAATCAATTGTATATAAAAATATCCAAATTTTATTTTGGGAAACAAGAAGTATAGGATTTGTGACATATTGTTTCAAGGGAATGGGTTAAGGTGGACCCTCAAAAAATCCAAGATAGTACAAAATGGTATATTCCTAAGAACATCAAGAGTCAGTTGAGGAAATATTTTTATTGATGTCAAATTGGTAGTGATGATGATGATGTGGAAATAATGATAAGGATGTAATAGTGATGATGATGATGTGGCAGTGAAAAAAGGAGATTGTTTGAGTATTGAATCCATGAATACAATTGAAGAATCCTTGACACCATGAAGCCAAGTAAATAAGCCTTCATATTGTTTGAGTGTTGAAGCCATGAAGCCAAGTGAAGAAGCCTTGAAGCCATGAAACCAAGTAATGAAGCCTTGAAGCCATGAATACAAGTGAAGAATCCTTGAAGTGCCTTAAAGGATCCTTGACATTAGTGTATATAACTCCAAAGTGACCCCCTTATGGAATATCTTTTAAGGATGGCCTGTTGGACACACCTACCACACTTAGAGGGGGGGTGAATGAGTGTGGGGCTCTTTTTCCCAAAACTTCCCTCTTGCACAAAAACTCATGAATTAGCATTCAACATTTATTCATTACCCATTGTTTTCATTTATAACCAGTTAGATGTGAGCACATATCAACAACATATATTAGCAATATATCATCAACAAGTCAACACCACAATGAACATAAAGAACACAAGATGTATGTACAATTTTCTTTTTATTACGGACTACAATCCTTGAGGGTTTATCAGCAACAACTGAATAGAGAGTACAACTCTACAGAGCACCATCTCTATATACAAGACCATCTTGTTCTCCTTTCTTGAGATAGGAGCAACAATCCTCAACATATATCCAATTTGTACCATAAACAGGCATCAACCATGCACCAACCTGTAAAACAACCTATAATCAACATGTACCATAAACAAGTGCATCCAACCATGTACCAAGTATATACCAATCATGTCAACCACTCATCAACAATGAATCATCCACATATGTACCAACATCATCAGCTACACACCTCATGTATGTGCCAATTCATCCAACTACTTGTCTCAACCATGTACTCCTTGCCTCCTTGAGAAGTCCCTCACATCACCAATTTCATCATCCAGATCTGATTTGTGGCTCTGTAATATGCACAATTGTTTCACAGTCACATTTCTGGAAGCCTTCATTAACTGCTTGACAAGAAACTAGCATTTTCTCAAACTTTTCTTTAGTCTCACATGCCTAGTTTGGATTAGTCCACAACCCTAATTTGAAGTAATCATAACTTTTGAACCTGTAATGTATAAAGATCTGAAACTGATACAAAATGTTCTTCAGTGTGTTTTATGAAATTCCTCAAGTGGCACTACTTGGAACCTCGAAAAGGAGTTATAGCAAAAATGAAAATCCTTGTTGGTCTGGCTTATTCTAGAGGACGACCTTGTAGAGTGCCCGCACAAAATGTTGATGAAATGATCTAAAACTGTTATAAAGAATACAACATATTGTACCCTATATAACATTTTGTCTCATTAGATTTGGATCTGTTATGAAGAAGTTATATTGTTTACACGGAAACACTTGATTTTGACTAGTTTCAAGATTGGCCACAAACCTATTTTCCACAGAGTGTAAATCTAAAATACAACGACCCACAAGCTGTATTTTCTACAGATATACTTGGATATGTTTTCTCCACTTTCATAGCAATTTCAGATCTGAATCATTATAGAAAAACGTTATAGCGAAAATGGTGAGATGACACGAAAATAACATACCTTAGAAAGCACCATCAAAATAATTTATCCTTCATGCCTTCGGCCTTCTTTTCTTCACTTTCCTCAAATTTCGGCTTAGATATCATTTGTAACTTTAGAAACCTATAGATATTCAATATGCTCAAGTGTGTTTCAAATGAGAGATCCTTGCCCTCTTATTTATACTCTCAAGTAGCTTCCTTAAAACATCTTCTAAGGTCACTTATTTTCCTTATTTAGGGTTAGGTCCACTTCTAATTTCTCCATTAAAATTATTATTGAAATAATATTAACCCATTTCTAGGTCACTTAACCTCTTCCTTATTTTAAGGGTTAACCACTTTCATAAATATTCCTTCTTGATTTTGTCACCTTACTTTATCATTTCTTGATTTTGTCACTTCTCTTGATTGCTAAATAATCCACCTTGAATAAATAATATTAACCCATTCCTAGGTTATAACCTATTTTCCTTAATTTTAGGGTTAACCCACTTTCCATAATATTCCTTCTTGATTTTGTCACCTTATTTTATCATTTCTTCTTTAGGTCACTTACATTATGCTTTAGTTTGAGGGCCAGGCCAAGCCTTCATGTGAAGTCCTTCATCTTAAATGAGCCATAACTCTCTCAAACCAGGAGGAGTTATGTGACATTCCACCTCTAACCAGTAATGGAATGAAAAAATCTATCCATCTAGGATAGTTTCACCAATAATTTCCTTGATCTTCATCTCGTTATTCCTCATATAAGCATGGGTCCTCAATTCTTCTAGGATAACTCAATCTGTAAAAGGAAGTCTTCCATTGAGGATTTCACCATAAAGGGACCAATTTTGGAGTTCATCATTTGTACACCTTATCAATCATGAAATCAAGACAATAATGATTCATCTATACATTTTTCAACAATGCATCATAATATAATAATGATTCATCTATACATTTTTCCAACAATGCATCATATACCAATGGAATCACATCGATCCATCTTCATCATGTATCAATGACAACTCATTGATCCATCTTCATCTATGCATTCTCATCAAGGAAAATACATATTATATTATATCAATCATCAATCAATCAATCCTTTGACATCAAACAATCACTTGACATCAATCAATCAAACCATTGGCATCAATGACAACATGATCCAACATGGCCCTCACGGGATGAGAGAACATATGGTTGTTTCCACATTTCCACTTTGATTTTTACAAAAGTGGAGCCTTCAAGGAGCCTTGCACAATCCCTAAAAACAAGTGAAGAATCCCTTAAAGTGAAGTGAATAATCCTACATATTTCCAATATAAACATCACAAGATGGAGATTGTTGAAAGTATTATTTGTGGTCAATCTAGATACCCTATATTTGAGGGAATTTTTACCCTACATAACTAAATAAAATGGAATCACAATTTAAATAGTTGGAAATATTATTCTGATTCCTTTCCAATGGTATATGGAAGTCCCTCTAACTCTCTAGGAATGAGGAGATATGATTTTTTCTGTCCAATAACCGAGCCATAAAATCGAGGTCGACTTAGCTAATTTTTGGGTATAGAATTAGTATAAATACATGATACAAATTCACATTTTTAAGTATAACCAATGAAGAGATCAAGTATGAGGTGCACTCAAGGTGTTGGGGTGTCTTTCTGGTGTGCAAGGGAAGTCTAAAGCATTCTCTTAAGGTCTTTGTTATTCTCAAGGTATTCTATGAGGTTGTGATGTTGTCATGATGTTTCCATGAGTGAATGTTGTCATTAATGGACGTTTCTGTGAGTGTATGTTGATGTCAGTGATTACGTTTTGGGAATAATGCTACGAGGCGTTCTAGGGTTTGAAGGATTTTCTATGAAAAGAAACATGTAGGTGAAGTCAAAAGTACTTTGTGTATGAAGATATTGGATTGGTGATATCTTATTGAGATGGTGCTCAATTGAGAATATTTGTGTCTTAATTCAACAGGTTGTTTCTTGTGCTTTAGGGAGTGGGTGCTTCCTTCATGTTGGAGATCGTAAAGCTAGGGGGTTGGTGACTCCTTCTAGTTGGTGCTGGTAAATCAAGGAGTTGGAGTTTCCTTCAGGTTGGTTCTTGTAAATCATGGGCTCGGTGCCTCCTTCCAGTTGTTGTTGGAGAATCTTGGAATTTGGTGATTCCTATGAATGTAATCTTGAAATAAAAAAATAAAAAAAACATTTTGTGGTTTTCTATCGTTTGGGTTTCCATGTAAAAATCATTGCGTTCTGTGTATGGATTTATGTGATGATGAATATTATTTTTAATGGTTAATGTTTACATTATTTTATTAAGGTTAAAAAAGGTAAAAATTTCCCAATATTGATTCACCCCTGCTCTCAATATTGGTGAATATTCCAACAATTGTTATCAAAGCAGATTCCTTCATGAATAGTCTAACCACTGGAAGGAAGATCATGGATATTCATGAATTTTACTCTCCATATAAAGTTCCATTGTTAAATGGATCAAACTTTACTCATTGGAGAATAAGGGTGAGAGCATTTTTACTGGCACAAGGGTTTGACATTTGAAAATCAGTATTATATGGTTACACCACTCCAAAAGGCAGACCAAAGGGTGCAAAAAACAATAATCTACAAAAGTAAAATGCAATGGAATTGAACATAATTCGAAGGGGATTATCAGAGTCTAGAAAGAAAATAAATGAATTTGGAAAGCATTCATCAGCTAAAGAGATTTGGGACAAACTACAAGAAAACTACAAAAAGGAAGCAATGCAGGAATGTACAAAAGATCAAAAGGAAGATACACCAAATAAAGAAGAAACATCAAACAAAATGGATGAAAATCAAAATAAGCATGCAACTGGTGAATCAAATGAAGAAAAGGTGAAGGAATTCAAATCAAGTACATATTCTTGTGGTGATAGATTAAATCTTTGTGGCATTAGATGTACCTATGAAAATAAAAGCAATTTTGACAAAGATAAAGATGAAAGAAAATTCCATGCCTCAGAAGAAGAAGAGAATGATGAAGTAAATATGAAGTAGACCTTTAAGGGCAACTGATTAGCGATCCACATGATTTGAGGAATGCAAGGGAGAATAAAAAAATGCTAATGGAACAAATGCAGAGGTATCAAGAAAAGAATACATTGTTAGAACAGAAGCTAAGTCAGACTGAAAAGACTGTCCTTATTTTAAATGAACAAGTAGAAGTGGCTAAGGAGATTGAAGAAACATTGAAGAATCAATTATAAGAGAAAGATACCCAACTAAGCACAATCTTGCAGAATGCTATGATTCAAATAGAAGAGGACAAGAAAATTGAAGAATTCCTAAATAATCAACTAAAAGAGAAGGAAGAAATTTGTCAAGCAAAAGAACTTGAAATTATTTCTCTAAGAGAAGAAGTGAAAAGTAAAAATGCCATAAACTTGAATTTTGAAAAGATTTCATCATCCTTAGAAGACATCCTCAATCAACAAATATCGCCCAATGACAAGACATGTATCAGGTATGACCAGAAGAAGAAACACATTGAAGAAGAAAAGAGTTTCAAACTACCAAGAAATACTAAAGAAAGACCTAAAAGTCATACAAATGGTTCAAAGGATTCCAATAGAAAAGAAAAATACCATGATCAATCAATACATGACAATAAAGCATCTCAAATACATCCATTTCAAAGAAGACCCTTTACTCCCATGTATCAAATTTTCTTTCATGGTTATTGTTTTTCTTACAACAATTTTGGACATAAGGCTATAGATTATAGAGATTATGCAAGAAACACTCAAGTAAAGAATAGAGGTATCTACAATAATGTTGAATGTTACAAATTCCAAAGCTATGGACACACATATCAAGACTTGTTGACGGGTGAAAATGACCATCCGTCAATTGGAAGAACGAGTCTGGTCCGGGGTTGTCTAAGTAACCCAAGTTGTTTGGTATAACCCGTCCTGACGGGTTTAATGGCTTCGTTGGCCAATATAAGAATTCTAAAAGAAACAAAAAAATAATAAAAGAAAAGAAATAGGTAACTAATTACTAAATATTACATATATGTACATATGTATATAATGTGACTGTAATAGGTGTAATTAAGCTAAAGATAGATAACTGTCATTTCTATACATTATTTATAGGCTACAAGTTTTAATCTAAAATTGCTAAACTCAATGTAAAAGTGACTGCTCTGAAGAAGCAGATAAAGAAAGCACATAAAAATGTTTTTACATTTTTTTTCTTTTATAAATCTTAAACTAATGGAAAAAATGTTATGAAATGAAAACATATAGTTAGTCAAAAGCCAAACTTTACGTTCAAATTTCAGTGACAAACAAATAACAGAAAAATAAAATTGAACTAACCTGTTATCGAGCTAATGATATGCATCCAAATATCTGTGCGATTAGAAAACATCTAACCACCTTGTCCAGAAGGGAAACTTGCATTGAACCTTAAGTCTGTTCTGAATAAATGTAGAAAAATTATGTAGGCAGTTAAATTTAAATAGTATATAGAATGATACCAATAGTTACTGTGATTTTATAATTGCAAGAAATTGCATTAAAAAAAATATGTTAGCAAACATCCTTGCAATTAATCTATCAACATAAATTAAAGGAGAAACCCTCTAATTGAAGATGAATAGATGACCACAAAATTTATATCTGAAGCATTTTTTATGGACAACATTCATAAAGGAATTATCCCAATAACATAATAAATGATGAAGACTAAAGCTATCAAAACTTATTATAATATTAAGATGAACAGAAACTTAATGAAGACACCACCCACAAGAAGCTAAAGCCGAAATGTGTATTGTTGTTCCATTAAAGTTTGTTGATCAAAAGTCCATCTTCTGCCCCAGGCGAAGATGTCTTGATTACAAAAATTACAAGTATTCAAAGAGTTTAGAAAATCTAAACATCTTATCTTGTGGGATAAGATTAAATCTCAAAAATTATTTGCTAATTACAAAATAGAGGGTAATAACCACTCCACATCACACTGTATTTCTCAAAACTAAAATAAAATTCTTTCTGTTTACAAAAGATATTCCAAATGACCTCAGAAATAGTCCATAATAAGATATCACCACCAATTACTTGATATCCTGAAAAACAAAAACAAAAATAAAGGAGTTTAGATATTGTTATAACCAATAATTTCCACAAATTCGAATGAAGATCAACGGGCTACAGAATCAGCTGAAGCTAGTTTATTTTAAACAACAAAGATCTAATTAAATCTATAATAATAGAAAAAATAAAATAAAAATACAACTAAGAAAATCAAACAAATCTTTGCCTCATAACTACATGCTAAATTTGACTCACAAGATTTCAGAGTTAACTACTGCTATAACACTCTCAACATTCTTTACTATTTTGTTCCCAGTCCTTTTCAGACGCTTGCCTTGTCTTTGAACAATGGAATTTAGTCTATGATTTTCATTCTTTAATGAGTTGATGTGAGTGGAAAGGGTTTGGATTTGCAATTGAAGAATAGGTATGTCTATATAATACTTATCAATCCAAAACAGACAAACTTCACACCGTGGATCTGTGATAGCTGTTTGAGGATGTCCATGACCATGTGTCAGAACGTATCCACTGTTTCCTGTGGGTGTTTTACCAAATTTAATCCCTATAAAACCTTATTATGTCTCAAGCATGGTGGAAGGTTATCCACATAGTCGAATGGTTGACTATTTGGAAGGGTTTCCACTGGGGATTTTATGTTAAGATTAGGGCATACAAATTAATCCGTGCACTGAAATTTCTGAAATCTGAAAACTAACATCTGGTTGCCCAGGTAAAAATGGTCGAGCATTGCCTCATGGCGAGGGTTTTCCTTCAAAGGGTCTGGCATGTGAAGGGATGTTTCTCTATGAGAGGTGTTAGGACCACACCCGCATGTGAAGGATGTTTCATGAGAGGTGTTATGCCACAATGTACCTTTTGCCTATACTTTTGCCACAACATTATACTCTTGATCATCTACATTTGACTCATATCATCACTTTATATGATCATCTCAAAGGTATACAACGTCCTTCTCATTACTATACATTTAATCTATTTTGCATGATATTTTACATCACTCTTCGTGACTTAATTCATTGATTAGAAATGCATAAGTGTCCAAAACTGCGATTAGCATTTGAGGCCTATTGTTTAAACACAGAACTGATGCTGAAAAAAACGGAGCTGCTACACAGTACGAAGATGCAGATGATGAAACACAGAGCTGCTATACAGACCGAGGTCGCAGATGCTGAAACACGGAGCCGCTATACAATCCGAGGTCGCAGATAGTTTAAACACGGAGCCGCATATACGCCCCGTGAGTTGCGTGTATGCCAAACACGAGGAAACCGGCTGTAACTGATGATGTTTAAACACAAGGAAGTCACATACCGGGTCAATTATTAATGAGCTAATTCACGTATTGAACAAATTAATCATGATACCGAACAACATCCGAACAACAAGAAGAAGTTGTTACACCAGCCGCAATGAAGAATACCTCATCTCAAATTCTCGTATTGAAGCATTCACCATGTGAGACTAGGACATCCTATGTCAAGTTTAGAAAGAAGATCCGATTTGAGATAGGCTTTGGTTATGCATTGTAATTATTGTATCTAAGGGATTTCCTCTTTAAATCAGGACAAATCATCATTCGAGGATCCAAGTTTTATGTATTGAAGCAACTCTAGAGAAGGATACTCAAAGAAAACTTTTATTCATCTATCAAAATAAAAGACTGCTTTGAGTATAATTCTCTAGCTTTTTTGTTTCAGGAGAATCTTGTGAGAAGGGAGAGCCAACCTTCTTCACAAGATTCACCCATTGTTAGAAGTGTGTTAGTATAATTTCTGTTCATGCTTTTGTTTAATCATTGCTTGGTCAAAACATCATTTTTTAATTTGATTCCGCTGTTAAAACACCACCGACTGGCTCTTTAGTTTATTGAATGGAATTTGTAAGAAAAAAACTTTTTGAAGTCTTGGAAGAAAGCAACTTTTTAAAGTCTCAATTGAAAGCATATCATAGATGTTATAGAGATGCAGACTAATTCATACACCTGAACACTGGTCAACCAGAAATGGAGAGGATCAATGAGCTTGTGTAAAGAATACATGTGCTGCCAATGTATGATGTTTACCATCATGCAAAGTAAGCAGATTCAAGTTCCAAAGGTCAGCAGCCCCTACTCCTTCACTCTTTGAAGTCAAGGAACCTCGCCGCAACACAAGAACCGTGCCTCTATAAGCTCAAGATCTAACTCGCCGCAACACAAGAACTTAAAGAAGCCCAGTAAGTCTAGTGATCTAACCCGCAACACAAGAACCAAACAGCCCTCTCAAGCTTAATACTGAACCGTACTTGCAACAAGAGAAGCCCTCATCGCTGTCAATGTTGTTGTGCAACAATTCCCTATGGAGGAATTTGTACTTCCAATCAGATCAATATCCACCTCCGCGAACAAAACCACCAAACCCCGCCTAACCTCACCCAAACGCCGAAAACACGTACCCATGACGACAACGCAGAAAGACACAAAAACGGAAGAAGGAGACACAAACACAAGCAAATACGAAGATCTGATAAATTCAAACTTCTTCACCAGCATGCCATCAAGACACGCCATGTAGTTCATGAGCTTAAGAAGAAAACAAAGACTTGAAGGAGGATTGGTTCCGCATTTATTTGATGCGGTTACCAGCTAATAAGGAAGCTATCTTGCAATCTTACTCCTTTATTCTGGCGGAGACTCATATGGTTTTATATTAAGTCTATTATAGAAGGTAACCCCATGAAGTCATTTCATCGCGACGGACAAAATCTTTTGTAGTCAGCTTTCTCCACTAGATCACCACTCTCGCGGAAGCATATCTAATGAGGCTATTCCCAAACAAAGTTGAACATAAACTTCTTGTTAGACGCCTAACTGGTGCATTTACTTCCTTTTTTCCTCAATCAAATCATTTGGCAGGTGACTTTTAGGCTGCCAAGAACAATGAAGATAATCAATTTCTAGATTAGACTAGAAACCACAAAGCAAGCAGCTACCTTCATCTCACAAAAGATATGAGTTCTATCAACCAGGTGATCGGTCAGTTCACAGCTCATAATCAAGTGTTTTCTTGTGATTACAGGAACGATCATCGATTTATAGGTTCCCGCCTCTCTCCAAAGCAATAACCTGCTTTTGGTGTAACTACCTGAGAAGAGGACAACAACATAATTATTTTGGTCCTGCCAACTTAGTATGGTTTCAGTGGTACCTAATTCATATCCAAGCAGGGTTATTGTGTTGAAAATTGATAGGGTAATTATTTTATTTTTCTATTCTTCGTTGCTACTGTTAAGAGGTTGTTTAAGAAGGAAGAAATAATAAAGATGGTAAAGATTGTGAAGTGAAAGGTTCGTATTTATTAGATATTTGGGAGTTATGTTTCGAGCAATCCTTACGACTTATAGGCATCCTACTCCTCATTTGCGAAGGTCGTATATCAAGCGCAACACCTGAGTTGTGTATGTTAGGACCACACAAATGTACCTTTTGCCCATACTTTTGCCATTATTATATCCTCTTTGATCACTCACATTTAGACCTCATGGTCATCACTTTATCTGGATCATCTCAAAGGAACATACAACGCCCCTTCTCATTACTATGCGTTTAACTGCTTGCATGATATTTACACTGCTCTCGCATTTCAATCATTGATTAGAAATGCATAAGTGTCCAAAATCTGTGATTAGCATTTGAGGCCCGCTGCTGAAACATAGAATTGTCCAAGGTCGTTGTTGCCGAACACGTAATCCCGATACCGAAACACCTAAGCCGCTTATACAAATTCCAGGTCACAGACAGCTTAAAACGGGGAGCCGCCTCGAGAAGTTTGAGGACGCAGATGTCAAAACACAAATCCATATATCACCGTGAAGTCACAGACATGTTGAAACACGAGCCGCTATACGCCCAGAAGGTGATGATGGCTACGAGGAAACCGAATCACCACTATTGCCAAACAAGGACGCCAGTCAAGGCCAAAGGCCAACACAAATGGGGAGTAATAATTCATTAATATTGAAATGTTCTAATTGCTATGCTGAAACGAAGATCCAAGAATAAGAAGCAGAAGAAGTCACATAATCACCAGAATAACAATTACTCTATCTAACCTCAGTATTAGCATTCGCTGCGGAGACTAGACATCCTAAGGCTGCATTTAGCAAGATCCGATTTAGATACAGCTCAGCTTATGCATTGTAATTATTTGTCAAGGACTCCTCTCTCTTAAATCGCAGGAAATCACCATCTGAGGGGATCCAAGTTTCATGCATTAGCAAACTATAGCCGACGATTCTATTTTTCTTCCAAATTGTAATGTGATATTTCTACTGCATGAATATAAGATTTCTTTGAGTATCTTCTAGTTTTGTTAGGAATCTCAGAGAAGGGAGGGCCCATTTTCTTCACAAGATTCACCCATTAGTTAGAATTGTGTTACATAATTATGTTCATGCTTTGTTTAAACTATTGCTTGTTGAAACATTGTTTTAATGGATCTCGCTTTAAACATTCACTCACTCAGCTTTAGTTTATTGAATGGAATTGTAATTCTTTATATCAGCACCAGTGATGATTTTATATACAGCGTGAGATTTGGTTAAAGCGTTCACTGCATGAAGGAATCGTGGACATCCTAATCTCTCCAGAGATTTTATTTGACTACTACTGCTGGGGCCAGGTTTGTTAAAGTGTTCCTTCTCAGACATGAAGGAATCGAAATATCCTACCTCAGATTTCATTTACTGCCAAAGGTGCTAGCTGCAGAGGTCGGTTAGTTATTCCGCCAGACAGTGAAGAATCAAAACACCTGTCTTCCGATATTTCTGCTTACAACTCCAAGTGTGCTAAATGAGATTTGTTAAAGGGTCTCAGACAGAAGGAATCACAACACCTTGTCTTCTCAGAGATTTCATTTACTCCTAGTGTGTTAGCCGAACCTGGTTAGATCCTCATTTAAAGGAAGGAATCAAACTCATTCTCTAAAACTCAACTGCTGGGCAAAGCAAATGCAAATAAGGCTCATTGATCCAAGGAAAGAAAGGAACTAGTGTTTTGTTCTCTCTCATAGATAGAGTTAATTGTTTTCGTGGCCATCAAGTTGGGCGAAAGAGTGTCAAGATCAAGTCTTGTTTGAGAGTATGGTCTTGTTTCCATTGGTGTATTAGTTGTTCTTTCCCATTGCAAGTATTATTTTAACGTAATCCAGGATTCTTAGATTGATCTTTAAAGAATTGTAATAGGGAAGTTACTTTCCTATTTAATTCGTATTTCCACTATCTAAGCAAGTAATTAGTATAAGCTTTTACCACAACACTAAGTTGCTTTGGAATCGATATATATAAAGTATTATCTTTTGGAAATAAAAGACTTCCGGGTTGACAATTTATGAATACTTTGATTGTTTAAATCCACTAAATTATAGTGACCAACAAGAGGTTTACCCAACACTGTAGAGAAATGTTTGTAAAATAAAATAAAACAAAACCCTATCATTACCGAACATGAATTCTGAGAAATTTACCTACAAAGGTCAAGGCATATCTCTGAAAAGATCCAGTTTCTACAGAAATGGCCTGTGTAGATAAAGGTAAACGATCCCATTTGTGTTCCAGGTTTTCAAGGGTTTGGTCTAATTCGTCATGGTTTGCTCAGAATCTCGCCCGCAAAATCGTGTCTCTAGCAAGAAAAAACAGGATTAAACTCTGCTATGTAATAACAAATGTGTGAAACTTCAAGGCTGTTCGGATCTACTTGGACGAAAGGGGCCATAAAGGTTCAACATAACAACAGTCAAGAAAGAAGAAAGAGATCACTGTAAGCATGAAGGGTTTTGAAAACAGAAGAGACTAGGGAAAGAACCAAAGAAACAAAACCCACGCGTGAATTAAATAAAGGAATAAGTGGTTTCATAAGAGAATTGGGCGTTTCATGTACTGAATCATTGAGGGTATAGGATAAAGACCAAGACTTAAATCAAAATAATGGACATGTCATTTTCAAACTTCCACTATCAGCAGAGTACAGAATGCGACCAGATGCGTTTAAATATTATCACTGTGCAAAGGGTGAAGTTACTCATTGTAAGGTTAAGATAAGAGGTGTTTAACCAATCACAACATAGCAACCATAGAAGGATTTACCAAGAATCATCCATGGAACAAACTCATAGCCTAACATCAATCAATTCTTAGTGCATCATTTAAATGTCCAGAGTAGACCTTATAACAATGAGCAATTGAAAAGAACCATTTTATTGAAATGAGATAGGCCTTAAAGAAAGATATCATCCTTAAAAAGGTTTGTATGATCATTAGTTTTCCTAGGTAAATAAGCCTTAAAATCAAATGCAATAAATTCATAAGTTTCAATGCTTCATTCATGCTTTCAGTCATTAACGAAGCATGGAAACAAGAACTAGGAAAAATAAAAACCTTTTATATCCCAAGACTCATCTTTCAAGTAGAAATGTTCATATGTTTAAGCGGAGGCAACTACAAAATTTATGATTCGTTGCTTTAAGAATTGAAAATAATGTGGGGCTGCCAATAATGGCGACTTGCTGGGAGAAGAAGTTATCTCTGTATCACCAACGAGTTCAGGTTTAATTTTTTAGAATGATTGAAAATCAAAGAACAACTGAAAGACATCAAGCATCTTGACAATCATTACACAGTCCAGCTTCAGACATATTTTGTTAAAATGAAATTTGGTGACAAATTTTACAAAATGAGAGCCACGATGTTCAATTTAATGGCTCCAATACTGTTGACAGGGCCACTGCTACCAGCAGGCATCCATAGCCTTGGCAGGGATGTCAATTAACCCACTTTGATGCCTCTATCCTGTCCACGAAATTTCAATTCAAAATGAAGGATGCTTATGATCAATATCAAAATTTATAACTGAGAATTTTCTCTAACCCGACATTGCTTCACTACCAATAGGCCTGTTCAGTTCCCCGATGAAGTTGCCTTGGCATTGTGCATGCATTTACCCGTTGCCAGTAGACCTATTCAGTATCCCGACAGGTTTACAAACACTCCCCACAACTTTGAGAAATTATTCACAATCTGATATAAATTTAAAAACATTCAGAAGAGCGGGGTGACGTTGAAAATTCCAGACTTTTAATTTTTGCTTGATAACCCTCATCATGATCTGAAAATAGTTTACTGATGAAACTAATTTTTTCAAGGACAGGAAGGCATCCTTGAGTCGCCTTCTTAAAAGAAGGGATAGCGTAAAGAGATTTTAATGATAGTTGTGTCTACTCATAATTGCAAAGTGAAACCATGAAATCAATTCTGAACAGAAAAACCTCTTTAACTAATCTGTGTTTTAGGAAATTACAGCATTTGATGCTCTAACAATCATTGACAATTGTTTTAAGATGTAGCATTATGTTTTCCCTCCTTGAACCAAAAGGTGACACGGGCACGGTTTAACCAGAAAGCAGTGAAAACAAACAAAATGAAAAGAACCAAAAACCAAAAAATAAATCAAAACAGAAAAAATATGTACAAAGATGGATCTGAAAACATCATGTGAAAAATCTCTTGGGAGACTGAAAGAAAATAGAAAAATCATGATTGATGTGAATGCAATCCTACTCATGATACCTTGGGTTAGGGTTGAATTTACAGTTCATATTTATTTATCTCTTTACTCTCCATTTAAGATTTTCATGACGATACTGCATTTTTTGAAAAGAAATGTTCAACGAAAAGAAGAGAGAAAATGATCAAGCGGACTTCCCTAACAACAATCATATTATGGTTCTCTTGGTGTGCCCACTTGATCTCATGACTACATTATTACAAAGAGAAACAATGAAGAATAAAACTAAAAGAAAACATGCTCCTAAACCTACCCTAACTACTAAACAAATCAGAATACTATGTGAAGTCATGCTTCCAATGTAGCCATCAAAGTAACTCCAATCTTGCAATGGAAACAAAATCAAACATTACTAACAAGAATGGTAATATATCAAAAAATGATAGAAATATATCATACTTGACTTCATAATCATCATTTAAAAGCAAAGTAAGCATGATCTTACCATTCCCTTGAACATTCTTGTTGTATGAATCCTCCAACCATTCAACGATATTGTCGTGATATGGGTCATAATGGCATGGGCAAGTGTAAGTAAGTTTGGAAAACTGGTCAAGATTATGGGGAAATGACATAATCATCAACCAAGGTTGAACTGCCCCATCCTCCCGACAATTCTCTAAGTGTTCATTAATTTCTTCACATGGAGGATCTAAAAGAAATATGTCATGCCTACTTCCAAGATACCTAGGTAAAAACAAAGCAAGCACAAATTTATCTTTATTATGAAGATTTTTTATATACGAATATTCAATCCATCCTAAGATCTTGTCACAAAAATGAGGATGCAAACCATGACTTTGATGAAATGAATATATCAATGGGGAATTCATCATAAGAGTATTCGTGACATCAATTAGATCATTGGTTTGAATGCTTCCTTTGATGAGATTGATCATTTCAAAATGTGAAGCATAAACATTCAAATTCGAGCTAATCAAAGAACGAATATGCAGCATAGAATATTTGATCTCCATAAGATAGAGTGCATTGTCTTTTTCAACAATAAACTGTGTAAAATCATCTCGCAACATGTCCTTTTCCCATGTGAGTGATGAAAGTGAAAGAGCGTCAAATCTAACTTTATCAATGTTATGTTTGGAATTAATTTCACCAAATCTTAGCATATCGAAAGGATATGATTGTGGTGGAAAAGAGTAGGATGTTGTAGGTAAGGTATCAAGTCCACCATAATCTAAGAAGAGATCAGGATATAAAGAATAAAAGGAATCATAAATAAGCACATGAAAATAATCTCTTGAGCTATGATATTTAAAAATGGTATTCTCAAGACATTTCTCTTCAGTTTCTTTAAAAATCTCACTCTGTTTTGGTGATAAATTCTTCAACATAATATGATCATCTAGATTTGCCTCCAGTATGACAGATAATTCAAAACTTAAATGACAAACATCTAGTCTTTCCTGTGGATAAAGTACATTTTGAGGATCAAGGTTTAAGGTTTCTCCTTCCAATTGCATATCTTCTTCTCTAATCAGTTTCATAGGAGTGTTAGAATGTTTAAGATGATTTTCATCACTTAAGTAGTCTTCAATGACTGAGTTTAAATATTGATTAGAGCATGAGTTACAAGAATGAGGATATTCACCTTGACCAAGAATCAAATCTTCTTCCACGATGGTCGAAGACTGAAAATATAATGATTCATAGGAAAAACCAGTTCGGTTGTCGGTAAGAACCTGGTCAATAGATTCTACCTCCCTTGCTTGTTCAAAATTTCCGGATGGATTCCTCTCATCCTGCGAACAAAATTCTTCTCGCAATTGAGTGATGGGATTTTCAACTGGTTCTTCATTCGCGATTGAATATGACTGGATGAAAGGGACACAAGAATCATAGAGGAGATTTAATACAAATGACATGTCATCGAGATTAAATTTACATAGGATATGATAGATTCTTGTTGAAAAGTCTTCCGAAGATGAATCGCCATTGATTAGAGAAGTCTGAAATTCTTCACATAATTGATTGTAATCATAAATTGCAAAAGCATCTAAAAATTCATCTACAAATTGAAACCAATAAAAAATGTGACATGCTGGAAAAGACTCAAACCAATGTTTAATCTGACCTCTAAAAGTAAAAACGAACAATCTGCATAAAACTCTTAAATCAGAAATGTCATGTTTGATGCATTTGCACCAAAACTTGTTAAGGTGGTCTTTAGCAGATGCATTGCCTCCACCATCAAAGGTGATTTTGGACAAGCGAGAGACTGTCTCGTTGGGAACACCAGGTAATGAGAAGTGGAAAACATGTTCCAACATAGTGATTTGGGGAGCCATGGGAAATTAATTAAATTCGAAACAAAGACTCCTATAAGGCCAGCTTGTCCGTCTGGACTGCCTTCTAGTGCATTTCAAGATGACACAAAAGAAGGATTTATAAATCTAGAATTATGAAAGGATAAGGGGTGAAACATTTAATCATTAAATTTACTCAGCCCTCCTTCTAGCGCCATTTGTTGACGGTCGAAAATGATCCTCCATCAATTGGAAGAACGAGTCCAGTCCGGAGTTGTCTAAGTAACCCAAGCCATTTGGTATAACCCATCCTGACGGGTTTAATGGCTCCATTGGCCAATCTAAGAATTCTAAAAGAAACAAAAAAAACAAAAAAAGAAAAAGAAATAGGTAACTAATTACTAAATATTACATATATGTACATATGTATATAATGTGACTGTAATAGGTGTAATTAAGCTAAAGATAGATAACTGTCATTTATATACATTATTTACAGATTACAAGTTTTAATCTAAACTTGCTAAACTCAATGTAAAAGTGACTGCTCTGAAGAAGCAGATAAAGAAAGCACATAAAAATGTTTTTATGTTTTTTTTCTTTTATAAATCTTAAACTAATGGAAGAAAATGTTATGAAACGGAAATGTATAGTTAGTCAAAAGACAAACTTTACGTTCAAATTTCAATGACAAATAAATAACAGAAAAATGAAATTGAACTAACCTGTTATCGAGGTAATGATATGCATCCAAATATCTGTGTGATCAGAAAACATCTAACCACCTTGTACAGGAAGGAAACCTGCACTAAACCTTAAGTTTGTTATGAATAAATGCAGAACAATTATGTTGGCAGTTAAATTTAAATAGTAGATAGAATGATACCAATAGTTACTGTGATCTTATAATTGCAAGAAATTTCATTAAGAAAAATCTGTTAGCAAACATCCTTGCATTTAATCTATCAACATAAATTAAAGGAGAAACCTTGTAATTGAAGATGAATAGATGATCACAAAATTTATATCTGAAGCATTTTTTATGGACAACATTCATAAAGGAATTATCCCAATAACATAATAAATGATGAATACTAAAGCTATCAAAACTTATTATAATATCAAGATGAACAAAAACTTAATGAAGACACCACCCACAAGAAGCTAAAACCGAAATGTGTATTGTTGTTCCATTAAAGTCTGTTGATCAAAAGTCCATCTTCTGCCCCAGGCAAGGATGTCTTGATTAAAAAAATTACAAGTATTTAAAGAGTCTAGAAAAGATAAACATCTTATCTTGTGGGATAAGATTAAATCTCAAAAATTATTTGCTAATTACAAAATAGAGTGTAATAACCACTCCATATCACACTGTATTTCTCAAAACTAAAATAAACTTCTTTTTGTTTACAAACGATATGCCAAATGACCTCAGAAATAGTCCATAACAAGAGATCACCACCAATTACTTCATATCCTAAAAAAAAAAAACGAAAATAAAGGAGTTTAGATATTGTTATAACCAATAATTTCCACAAATTCGAATGAAGATAAACTGGCTACAGAATCAACTGAAGCTAGTTTATTTTAAACAACAAAGATTTAATTAAATCTATAATAATAGAAAAACTAAAATAAAAATACAACTAAGAAAATCAAACAAATCTTTACCTCATAACTGCATGCTAAATTTGACTCACAAGATTTCAGAGTTAACTACTGCTGTAACACTCTCATCATTCTTTACTATTATGTTCCCAGTCCTTTTCAAACGCTTGCCTTGCCTTTGAACAATGGACTTTAGTCTATGATTTTCATTCTTTAATGAGTTGATCTGAGTGGAAAGGGTTTTGATTTGCAATTGAAGAATAGGTATGTCTATATAATACTTATCGATCCAAAATAGACAAACTTCACACCGTGGATCTGTGATAGCTGTTTGAGGATGTCCACGGCCATGTGTCAGAATGTCTCCACTGTTTCCTATGGGTTTTTTACTGAATTTAATCCCTAGAAAACCTTATTACATCTCAGGCATGGTGGAAGGTTATCCACATAGTCGAATTGTTGATTGTTTGGAAGGGTTTCCACTGAGGATTTTATGTTAAGATTAGGGAAGACAAATTAATTCATGCACAAATTTTTTTGAAATCTCAGAACTAACATCTTGTTGCCCAGGTAAAAATGGTCGAGAATTGCCTCATGACGAGGGTTTTCCTTCAAAGGGTCTGGCATGTGAATGGATTTTTCTCTATGAGAGGTTTACCCAACACTGTAGGAATGTCTATAAAAACAAAATAAAACAAAACTCTTATCTTAACCGAAACATGAATTTTGATAAATTTACCTCCAAAGGTCGAGCATATCTTTGAAACGATCCCGTTTCTGGGGAAACAACCCATTGTAAAGGTAAAATATCCCATTTGCGTTCTGGGTTTTCAAGGGTTTGGTCTAATTTCTCATGGTTTGCTCAAAATCGCTCCCACAAAAGCATGTCTCTAGCAAGCAAAAATGTGATTAAACTCTGCTATGTAATAACAAATGTGTGAAACTTCAGGGCTGTTCAGATATACTCGGATGAAAGGGGCCATAAAGGTTCGACAGACCAATAGTCACAAAAGAATAAATAGATCATTGTAAGCATGAAGGGTTTCGAAAATAGAAGAGACCAGGGAAAGAACCAAAGAAACAAAACCCACGCGCGAATTAAATGAAGGAATAAGTGGTTTCATAAGAGAATTGGGCATTTCATGTAATGAATCGTTGAGGGTACAGGATAAAGCCCGAGACTTAAATCGAAATGATGGACATGTTGTTTTCAAACTTCCACTATCAGCAGAATATGACATGTGACCAAATGACTTTAAATATTATCATTGTGAAAAGGGTGAAGTTACTAATTGTAAGGCTAATATAAGAGGTGTTTAACCAATCACAACATAGTGACCATAGAAGGATTTCCCAAGAATCATTCATGGAACAAACTCATAGCCTAACATCAATCGATTCTTAGTGTATCATTTAAATGTCCAGAGTAGACCTTATAACAATGAGCAATTTAAAACAACCATTTTATTGAAATGAGATAGGCCTTAAAGCAAGATATCATCCTTAAAAAGGTTTGTATGATCATTAGTTTTCCTAGGGAAATAAGCATTAAAATCAAATGCAATAAATTCATAAGTTTCAATGCTTCATTCATTCTTTCATTCATGAATGAAGCATGAAAACGAGAACTAGGAAAAATAAAAACCATTTATAGCCCAAGACTCATCTTTCAAGTATCAATGTTCATATGTTTAAGTGGAGGCAGCTACAAAATTTATGATTTGTTGCTTTAAGAATTGAAAATATTGTGGGGTTTCCAACAGGACTATAGAAGCATGATAGAATATTCCATGAAATAAAATGCTCATATCAATTATAAGAAGGTTTTTAGAAGAAAACAAAAACAAGAAGAATAGGTAAATGGATAATTTTCAGAGGAAATACCATAGGAGTTGCAGAGATGAGCAACAATGATAAATATATTATTAAATTGGAATATGTTAGGATTATAAATGATGATCCTACAATAGCACAACATTATGCATTATTCTAAACAATTTGGCATAGAGACTCCCAGTGTTGTGGATAATGTTGAGGGGGATTTTAAGTAGCAGGAAAGGAAGAAAAAAGAAAGGAAAACAAAGGATTGTACATAGTAGAACACGGTGGCTTGGTAAATCATACAGGAGCACATGGGAAGCTACTTTATAAAGCTTCAATAAATGGCCTAGTCTAAGGGGGAGATAGAACAACCAAAGGGGGAGTATTGTCTAAAAGGAAATATGCTCACAAAGATAACATTACAGTCAAAAGAAGGAACCATTGATGATAGAGGGAGAAAAAAATGAATTAAATGAAAATATGAAGATAGGAGGAGAAATATAATAGGAAAGAGAATCATAAAATTTCGGAGGGGGAGCAACTCTTTATCTTGGATGTCAAAGGGGAGAGAAACAAACTTTTGGTGATAGGGGGAGTTACATGATAAGAAAAAAATGATCCCTTTTCCATTGATGTCAAAGGGGGAGAGAAACAAAGTTATGGATAGACTGAGAATGATGATGGATAGAGTGAGAATGCAGCATTGCAAAAGGTAGAAGGTGTTTCCATCAATGTCAAAGGGGGTGATTCTTGAGAAAATATTGTCATTGATATCAAAGTGGAAGTGATGATGATGATGTGGAAATAATGATAAGGATGTAACCATGATGATGATGATGTGGCAGTGAAAGAGGGATTTTTTTTAGTATTGAGGCCATGAAGCCAAGTGAAGAAGCCTTGACTCCACGAAGCCAAGTAAAGAAGCCTTGAATCCATGAAGCCAAGTAAAGAAGCCTTGATATTGTTTGAGTGTTGAAGCCATGAAGCCAAGTGAAGAAGCCTTGAAGCCATGAATCCAAGTAAAGAAGCCTTGAAACAATGAATCCAAGTTAAGAAGCCTTGAAGTTACTTGAAGGAGCCTTGACATAATTGTATATAACTCCAAAGTGGTCCCCTTATGGCGTAGCTTTTAAGCATTTCCCTCAAAGGATGATATAATATGTGGTTGTTTCCACATGCCCACTTTGATTTGTACACAAATGTATCCTTGAAGGATCCTTGAAGAAGCGCTTAACCCAAGTGAATAATCCCCTAAAGTAAAGTGAAGAACCCTACAAATGTCTAAGATAAAGATCGCAAGATGGAGATTGTTGAAAGTATTATTTGTGGTCAATTTGGATACCCTATCATTCAGGGAATGTTTACCCTACATAACTAACTCAAATTGAAGCACAATTTACATGGTTGGAAATATTATTCCTAGACCTTTCCAATGGTATATGTAAGTCCCTATATCTCCCTAGGAATGAGGAGATATGACGTTTTCCATCCGATAACCCGGGAAAAAATTGAGGTTGGCTCAACTAATATTCGGGGATAAAATTACTATAAATACATGATATAATTTCACATTTGTAAGTGTAACCAACGAAGATATGAATTCTGAGGTGCACTTAAGGTGTTGGGGTATCTTTATGGTGTGAAAGGGAAGAATAAAGGTATTTCTTATTCTCAAGGTATGTTATGAGGTTGTGATGTAGTTGTGATTGGATGTTGTCACTAATGGAAGTTTCCATGAGTGGATGTTTCCGTCAGTGATTAAATTTTGGGAATGATGCTATAAGGCTTCATAGGGTTTGAAGTATGTTCTATGGAATGAAGCATGAATGTGAATTCAGAAGTACTTTGTGTATGAAGATCTTGGATTGGTGATATATTATTGAGTTGGTTCTCGGTTGAGAATATTGGTTACTTCATTCAACATGTTGTTTCATGTGATTTATGGTGTGATTTATTCCTTCCAGTTGGAGCTAGTAAAGCCAGGGGGTTGGTGCCTCCTTCGATTCGATGTTGGTAAATCAGGGAGTTGGAGCTTCCTTTATGTTGGTTCCTGTAAATCAAGGGGTTGGTGCCTCCTTCCAGTTGGTGCTTCCTATGAATGTAATCTTGACATGATATAAGAAAAGAATTATGTGGTTTTCTCCCATTTGGTTTTCCACGTAAACATCATTGTGTTCTATGAATGTTTTTATGTGGTGATGAAAGACATTGTTAATGGTTAATTATTACATGATGTTCTTAAGGTTAAAAATGGTAAAAATTCCTCAATATTGATTCAATCCTCCCCCCCAATATTGGTGAATATTCCAATAGAGTCTTAGAGGATTTTTGGGTCTTACAAGATATTATTGAAAAATTATTAATAATTATGCAAGCATTGCAGGCCACTCACATCTCTCTTGAATAAAAAATCATTTGTATGGAAGGAATATGCTACCTTGTCATTCTTCACTCTTAAATGATGTCATGTATTCTACACGAGTATTAGAAACACTCGTTATTGGTAAAAAACTCATAGTTGAATGTGATGCCTCAAGACAAGGAGATGGAGCACTATTGGCACAAGAAGAGAGACCATTGACCTTTGAAAGTAAACAATTAAATGTAAATGACTTGGTGAAATCTACATATGAAAAATAAATGGAAGTAATTTTACATGCAATATAAAAATGGCTACAATATCTCATTGGGAAGCATTTTAAAGTCAAGGTAGACCACGATAGCTTAAAATACATTTTGGAAAAAATATTGTCATCATAAGAGAAACAAACATGCGTATAAAAATGCAAGGGATTGATTTTTAAATAATATACAAAAAATTACAAGGATAATGTGGTACTAAATTCCTTTTCTAGAATAGAATAGGCCTCGAGTTTATATTCCATTACATATTCTATTCTCTCATGGTTGGAAGAATATTTCCATGAATTACAAAATCAAAATAGTACTAGATAGAAAATACAATGTATAACGGAAGGGATGAACTCTATGGAACATTGGGAGTGGAAGCGAGGTATCCTTTGGTACAAGGGTAGAATATCTTTATTCCCTTAATCAACATGTAAGTGACAAATATTAATAGGGTTCCATGACTCTCCAATGGAAAGATATTTAGGGTTCCCTAATACATATCAAAGGATCAAAACATATTTTTTTTGAGAAGTAATGAAGAAAGTTATTCAAAAAATTGTAAGAGAATGTTAAGTTTTCCAAAGAAATGGAGATATAGTAAAAGATTCAGATTTACTTCAGCCTTAAATACACATACCTAATCAGATATGGGAAGATATATCAATGAATTTCATTACAGGTTTACCAAAATCAAAAGGTAAGGATGCCATTTATGTGGTAGTGGATGGACTAAAAAAATATGCACATTTTGTGGAATTCAAAGTACATATATGATAATTCAAGTGGCATAAGCGTTCATGAAGGAAATTCTTACGCTTCTTGGATTTCATAAAGTAATAGTAAGTGATATAGATAAAAAAAATCATAGGAAATTTTTAGAAAGAATTACAGAATATGAGTGGAATAACAATAGCTAGGAGTTTAGCATACCATCAACAGAAAAAAGGTCAAATACAAATAGTTAACCTTTTTTAGAGAATTATCTACATCTACATTCTATAGAAAATCAACATCAATGGGTAAATTGGATTCATCTAGTAAAATGGTGGTATAATACCACTTATCACACATCTACTAAGTTGAAGCCCTTTACGGATATCCAACTCGTAGTTTCTTACACTTTTTGTAGGACTAGTTCAAAGTATAGGAAATAGATTCACATGTGGAGAAGACTAAATAAACTTTGAAAATTCTTAAGGAAAACCTTCAAATGGAACAAAATAGGACGAAGAAACAAGCATATCAACATTGAAGTGAAATACAATATGAGAAGGGGGATTGGGTATTGTTTAGACTAAAACCTTACAAGAAATATACTCTCAAATATAAGAAAATTAGAAATTGAATCCAAAATTTTATGGACCCTACAAGACTATTCACAAGAATGAATTAAATGACAACATGAAGATAGGAGGAGAGAAAGAATAATAAATATAATCATGAAATTCCAGAGGGGGAGCAACTCTTTATCCGGTATTTAAAAGGGGAGAGAAGCAAACTATTGGTGACTAGGGGAGTTACATGATAATAAAAAATGATCCATTCTCCATTGATGTCAAAGGAGGAGAGAAACAAAGTTATGAATAGAGTGAGAATGGTGATGAATAGAGTGAGCATGCATCACTACAAAATGTAGAAGGTGTTTCCATCAATGACAAAGGGGCGATTCTTGAGAAAATGTTCTCATTGATGTCAAAGTGGCAGTGATGATGATGATGTGACCGTGAAAAATGGATTGTTTTTAGTATTGAATCCATGAAGTGAAGTAAACAATCCTTGACACCATGAATACAATTAAAGAATCCTTGAAGCCATGAAGCCAAGTAAAGAAGCCTTGATATTGTTTGAGTGTTGAAGCCATGAAGCCAAGTGAAGAATCCTCAAATCCATGAATCCAAGTAAAGAAGACTTGAATCCATGAATCCAAGTGAAGAATCCTTGAAGTGCCTTCAAGGAGCATTGACTTAAGTGCATCTAACTCCAAAGTGGTCCCCTTATGGCGTATAGTTTAAGCATGTACCTCATAAGATGAGATAATATGTGGTTGTTTCCACATTCCCACTTTGATTTTTATAGAAATGGAGCCTTTAAGGAGCCTTGAAGAAGCCCTAAACCAAAGTGAAGAAGCCCCTAAAGTCAATTTAATAATCCTACAAATTTCCAAGATAAAGATCGCAATATGGAGATTTTTGAAAGTATTATTTGTGGGCAATTTGGATACCCTATCATTCAGGGAATGTTTACCCTACATAAATAAATCAAATTGAATAAAAAGTTGTATGGTTGGAAATATTGTTCTGATACCTTTCCAATGGTATATGGAAGTCCCTCTAACTCCATAGGAATGAAGAGATATGGTGTTTTTCATTTGATAACCCAGTCAAAAAATTGAGGTTGGCTCAACTAATATTTGGGGACAAAATTACTATAAATAAATGATATAATTTCACATTTTTAAGTATAACCAACGAAGAGATAAAGTCTGAGGTTCAATCAAGGTGTTGGGGTGTCTTTATGGTGTGCAAGGGAAGTATAAAGGATTCTCTTAAGGTCTTTCTTATTCTCAAGGTATATTATGAGGTTGTGATGTTGTCATGAGTGGATGTTGTCATTAATGAACATTGTCATGAGTGGATGTTTCCTTTAGTGATTAAATTTTGGGAATGATGCTATGATGCTTGCTATGGTTTGAAGTATGTTCTATGCAATGAATCATGTAGGTGAAGTAAAAAATATTATGTGTATGAATATCTTGGATTGGTGATATCTTATTGAGTTGGTACTTAGTTGAAAAGATTGGTGTCTTCATTCAACATGTTTTTTAATGTGATTTAGGGAGTGATTTATTCCTTTTAGTTGGATATGGTAAATCCAAGGGGATGGTTCCTCCTTCTAGTTGGTGTTGGTAAATCAAGGAGTTGGAGCTTCCTTTAGGTTGGTGCCTGTAAATCAGCGGGCTGGTGCCTCCTAGTTGGTGCTTCCTATGAATGTAATATTGACATGATATAAGAAAAGCATTCTATTGTTTATGTTGGGATAAATATATGCACTATTAATTCCCACATTTAATTATCAACTGGGGCTCGTAAGCTTCGAGGTGTAGGTGCAGGAAACGCAAGATCAAAGCCTAGCCTAATCTAAAGTCGAAAAAACAATCTTCAAACCCACACTGCAGGAAATTAACACTAAGGATTCATCAAGGAAGGATTCATCACTGGGACGTAGGAATAACTTAGTGCTATAAGGGCTTAGATCACAGTCTTTCTGCATGCACTCAGGGTGATGTTCGTGTGATTAATCATGAGTATCTTACTTAAGTTTCTTGTCCTTCAATGATTATTTCCTATAGTGGATCCACATTTAAATGCAATAAAAGAAACAACCAAATGGAAATGAATTCAAATGAAAAGAAATAAACTAATGGAAAATCCAAATCATAATGAAAGCAAACTAATAGTGACCAATAAGAAAAATTAATCTACAATTGGATCTCAAGAACAATTCTTCAAATGGTTACAAGTGTCAAAAATAAGAGTGGACTCTACATGAAAATGCATAAATGAATAATGAATATCTGATTAATGACAAGATTGGCCAATGAGAAATGCACTCTTTTATGTTCACTCGAATTGCATATTTGAAAATTTCTCACAAAAAGTAAAAAATCAGAGTGTAAGAAGATGGTGTTTATTTCTGCAATTAAAGACTATGTGCATATAATGATTCTTTGTAAATCAAACAATCTCTTAAAACATAAATAAGCGTAAAAAGAGATGAAAGAATGGACCGAAAGTGATTTTGATTCTCCATGGTTTGGATTATTGACTTAGAGGCAAAGGTATCTCATAAAGAATCAATGATGGGGTGAGGTGAAATATCTTCGTCAATCAATATCTAAGTTTGAAATCTGATCTGAGTATATTTAATTGACAGAGGATATATATATATTATTAATAAAATTGTTGATGGATATGGGATAGAGTATATGAATGTGGTGGAAGAGTATGGTCTTAATCAATTCACACAAGAGGAATGCGGGTGCAAATATATGGATGAATGTTTTTGTATTTTTAATTTATTTTCTTGTGTAAACAAAACTCAACTACCATAATCAAATGGAGTGTGAGAAATATGAATACAAGCATGGAGTGGCTATATTAATAATTGTGAGTGCATGAAACATGGAATTCAATCAAGGTGCATAAACATAATAGAGTGCAGGAACATAGCAAATGAAAGTATAAAGGATAATGTGAATTGCATGCCAATGAAGAATCACTCTTGAGTTTTTTAATAACTTTGAATTCATAAAACTTAATCAAATAAACAAGTGGAAATTAAGACACACATAAGAAAACTAGAAATACAATATATTCTATTCTACTAAACAAGTTAAAGAATGGAAACACTTACCCATACTGAGGGGCCCTTCTCAGATGGTCAGTGATGCCTACGACGATCAGATCAAGCCAAGGAGATGTAGAATAGATCAACAACAATCATCTTTTCATTTAGTCATGAAACTCTATTTTTACATGGTAGCCAAGTCCTTAAATATTTCTCACAAGAACAAACCTCTTATTTACAAAATCTTCATGAAACTAATGCCTCCCTTCTCAACCCTATGAGGCTCTATTTATACATAAAAATCCAAGGAGAAAGGATAGAATTGAATCCCCCAAACTCAGATTTTGGTTAAAACCAATTTTACAACTTTTGGAATGAAATCACAAAAATCTGGTTTTTTCATCAATTTGGGCAGATTCAAGTTATAGATCCACCCATATCAATTAATCAATTTCGAATTTTGAAAACCTTCCCACTAAATACTCAATTTTCCACCTTCTAAACAAAACCCATATCATAGAAGTTTTGGATCTGATACCATCTACACGAAAATCGAGGCACAAGTTGGCAGTTTGAGATTTTTGCTAATATGTGCAGAATCATTCCCCCTGAGTTGAAGGTCCACATGTGTGAGCTGGGTGAATTCTGACACATGTGTCAACATGCCAATGTTGTTCTGAACAAAACCCATGTTCTTGATTTCCTTCTAGAAGTGTGCCAATATGACAAGCTACAATATCAGGTACGGGAATAACTATATTGGTGCATAATGTTGAACCACAGTAATGGTATGGGAATGTCGATCATGCAAATCACACTTTATCATCCGTCATTAGTAAAACATGATATAATCGTATTTTAATCACTAAAAATATGGAAAAAACTATGTATTAACCACATCGTGAATGACAATGGTTATTGGAGGTTTATGGTGCATTTGCACATACATTATTGGCGAAATGCGAGAAAAAGGTATAATGATGAATGTATTTCTGTGGTGGAAAATATGACAACACTGGAACCCAACAATTTTCACCCATTTGGTTTTCCACGTTAAAAACATTGTGTTTTGTGTATTTTTTTATGTGATGATGAATGGAATTGTTAATGGCTAATGCTTACATTATGTTCCTAAGGTTAAAAATGGTAGAAAGTGCTCAATAATGATTCACACCCCCCCGCAGTATTGGTGAATATTCGAACATAATCTTAGAGTATTTTTGGGTTTTACAATATATTATTGAAAATTTGTTAAGAATTATGCAAGCATTGTAGGCCACTCACATTTCTCTTGAAGAAAAAAAAAATTGTATGGAAGGAAGAGGGTACTGTGTCATTCTTCACTCTTAAAGGATGTCATGTATTCTACACCAGTATTAGCAACACCGACTATTGGTAAAACAATCATAGTTGAATTTGATGCATCAATACAATGAGCTGGAGCACTATTGACACACGAAGAGAGACCATTGGCCTTTGAATGTAAACAATTCAATGGAAATGACTTCGTGAAATCTACATATGAAAAATAAATGGAATAAATTTTACATGCAATAAAAAAATGGCTACAATATCTCATTGGGAGGAATTTTAAAGTCAAGGTAGACCATGATATCTTAAAATACATTTTGGAAAAAATATTGTCATCATAAGAGAAATAAACATGGGTAGAAAAATGCAAGGGATTGTTTTTGAAATAATATACAAAATTGGGAAGGAAAATGTGGTACTAAATTCCCTTTCTAGAATAGAATAGGCCTCGAATTTATATTCCATTACATCTTCTATTCTCGCATGGTTGGAAGAATATTTCCATGAATGACAAAATGAAAATAGTACTAGATAGAAAATACAATGTATAATGGAAGGGATGAACTCTATGGAACATTGGGAGTGGAAGAGAGGTATCCTTTGGTACAAGGGTAGAATATATTTATTCCCTTAATCAACATTTAAGTGACAAATATTAATAGGGTTCCATGAGTCTTCGATGGAAAGATATTCAGGGTTCCTTAATACATATCAAAGGATCAAAATATTTTTTTTGTGAGAAGTAATGAAGAAAGATATTCAAAAATTTCTAAACGAATGTTAAGTTTTCCAAAGAAATAGAGATATAGTAAAATCTCCAGGTTTACTTCAACCTTAAATACACATACCTAATCAAATATGGGAAGAGATATCAATGAATTTCATTACAGGTTTACCAAAATCAAAAGGTAAGGATGTCATTTATGTGGTAGTGGATGGACTAAACAAATATGCACATTTTGTGGAATTCAAAGTACATATATGGTAATTCAAGTGGCATAAGTGTTCATGAAGGAAATTCATAGGCTTCTTGGATTTGATAAAGTAATAGTAAGTGATAGAGATAAAAAAATTCATAGGAAATTTTTAGAAATAATTACAGAATATGAGTGGAACGACAGTAACTAGGAGTTTAGCATACCATCAACAAAAAAAATGTCAAATACAAATAGTTAACCTTTTTTAGAGGATTATCTACATTTACATTCTATATACAATCAACATCAATGGTTAAATTGGATTCATCTAGTATAATGGTGGTATAATACCACTTATCACACATATACTAAGTTGAATCCCTTTATGGATATCCAACTCCTAGTTTCTTACACTTTTTGTAGGACCAATTCAAAGTATAGGCAATAGAGTCACATGTGGAGAAGACTAAATAAACTTTGAAAATTCTTAATGAAAACCTTCAAATGGAACAAAATAGGATGAAGAAACAAGCATATCAACATTGAAGTGAAATACAATCTGAGAAGGGGGAATGGGTATTGTTTAGACTACAACCTTACAAGAAATATACCCTCAAATATAAGAACAATTAGAAATTAACTCCAAATTTTTATGGACCCTAAAAGATTATTCACAAGAATGAATTAAATGACATCATGAAGATAAGAGGAGAGAAAGAATAAGAAAGATAATCATGAAATTCCATAGGGGGAGAAACTCTTTATCCGGGATGTCAAAGGGGATAGAAACAAACTATTGGTGACTAGGGGAGTTACATGATAAGAAAAAATGATCCATTTTCCATTGATGTCAAAGGGGGAGAGAAAAAAAGTTATGGATAGAGTGAGAATGGTGATGAATAGAGTGAGCATGCATCACTTCAAAACGTATAAGGTGTTTCCATCAATGACAAAGGGTGCGATTCTTGAGAAAATGTTGTCATTGATGTCAAACTGGCAGTGATGATGATGATGTGTAAATAATGATAAGGATGTAACCATGATGATGATGATGATGATGATGTGACAGTGAAAAATGGATACTTTGTTAGTATTTAATCCATGATGCCAAGTAAATAAGCCTTGGCACCATGAATCCAAGTAAAGAATCCTTGCAGCCATGAAGCCAAGTAAAGAAGCCTTGATATTGTTTGACTGTTGAATCCATGAAGCCAAGTGAAGAATCCTCAAATCCATGAATCCAAGTAAAGAATCCTTGAAGCCATGAATCCAAGTGAAGAATCCTTGAAGTTCCTTGAAGGATCATTGACATAAGTGTATCTAACTCCAAAGTGGTCCTCTTATGCCGTAGCTTTTAGGCATGTACCTTATAGGATGAGATAATATTTGGTTGTTTCCACATGGCCACTTTGAGTTTTACACAAATGGAGCCTTTAAGGAGCATTGGAGAATCCATAAAACAAAGTGAAGAAGCCCCTAAGTCAAGTTAATAATCCTACAAATGTTCAAGATAAAGATCACAATATGGAGATTGTTGAAAGTATTATTTGTGGGAAATTTGGATACCCTATCATTCATGGAATATTTACCCTATATAAATAAATCAAATTGCATAACAAGTTGCACAGTTGGAAATATTGCTTTGGTACCTTTCCAATGGTATATGTAAGTCCCTCTAACTCCATAGTAATGAGGAGATATGAAGTTTTCCATCCGATAACCCAGTCAAAACAATGAGGTTGGCTCAACTAATATTTAGGGACAAAATTACTATAAATAAATGATAGAATTTCACATTTTTAAGTATAACCAACGAAGAGATCAAGTCTGAGTTGCACTCAAGGTGTTGGGGTGTCTTTATGGTGTGCAAGGGAAGTATAAAGGACTCTCTTAAGGTCTTTCGTATTCTCAAGGTATGTTATGAGGTTGTGATGTTGTCGTGAGTGGATGTTTCCTTCAGTGATTAAATTTTGGGAATGATGCTATGAGGCTTGCTAGGGTTTGAAGAATATTCTACACAATGAATCGTGTAGGTGAAGTCAAAAGTATTATGTGTATGAATATCTTGGATTGGTGATATCTTATTGAGTTGGTACTTAGTTGAAAAGATTGGTGTCTTCATTCAACATGTTGTTTAATGTGATTTAGGGAGTGATTTCTTCCTTTCAGTTGGATATGGTAAAGCCAGGGGTCTGGTTCCTCCTTCTAGTTGGTGCTGGTAAATCAAGGAGTTGGATATTCCTTTAGGTTGATGCCTTTAAATTAGGGGAATGGTGCCTCCTTCTAGTTGGTGCTTCCTATGAATGTAATATTGATAGGATATAAGAAAAACATTATGTGGTTTTCACCCATTTGGTTTTCCACGTAAAAATCATTGTGTTCTATGTATGTTTTTATGTGATGATGAATGGAATTGTTAATGGCTAATTCCTACATTATGTTCCTAAGGTTAAAAATGGTAGAAAGTGCTCAATATTGATTCACCCCCGCCGTAGTATTGGTGAATATTCCAATAGAATCTTAGAGGATTTTCGGGTCTTACAATATATTATTGAAAAAATGCTAAGAATTTTGAAAGAATTGTAGGCAACTCACATCTCTCTTGAAGAAAAAAGAATTTGTATGTAAGGAAGAGGAAACCTTTTCATTATTCACTCTTAAAGGATGTCATGTATTCTACACCAGTATTAGCAACACCGGATATTGGTAAAACAATCACAGTTGAATGTGATGCATCAAGAGAATGTGTTTGAGCACTATTGACACAATAAGAGAGACCATTGGCCTTTGAATGTAAACAATTCAATGGAAATGACTTGGTGAAATCCACACATGAAAAATAAATGGAAGCAATTTTACATGCAATAAAAAAATGGCTACAATATCTCATTGAGAGGCATTTTAAAGTCAAGGAAGACCATGATAGCTTAAAATATATTTTGCAAAAAATATTGTCATCATAAGAGAAACAAACATGGGTAGAAAAATGCAAGGGATTGATTTTGAAATAATATACAAAAAATGGAAAGACAATGTGGTATTCAATTCCCTTTTTAGAATAGAACATTCCTCAAGTTTATATTCCATTACATCTTCCATTCCCTCATGGTCGAAAGAACAATTCCATGAATGGAAAAATGAAAATAGTACTATATGAAAATTCTAACCTTGTACAATGTCTACTGTAAACAGATATTCAGAAAAAAACAGAAAATATACAATGGAAAATACAAACATTACACAGAGATTTTTCCCCTGGAAACCCAAACCGGGAAAACCAGCATATATTATATTCATTCATAGTGTTACATTGTTTACAATACAATATACATATAGGAGCCAACAGCATCCAAAACCCTAACCCAATGACCTAGATTAGTCCAAAACCCTAATTACTTAACCGGAAATAGAAAACCATCGGCAAAAACCATGTGCTGAAAAAACCACCTAAATACATGATACGTTTCCCGAGAGAGAATTTTTTTTTCTGGGGGTGTTTCCTCCCCCCTACACGCCCGACACATATGCTCAGACACTACTACTCATGCAAAGAATATAACACATACCCAACATTCTCCCACTTGTTGTTTTCTTTGCATATAGGGGGTTACAGGGTTACATAGTCAAAAATCCAAGGTAGTAATGCCCATGGATCCTCTACACCAAGAGAACTTCTCAGTGCTCACAAATTTTGTTAATGAGTCTGCAACATTCTTCAAATTTTCCACTTTCATCAGTGATACTTTATTTTCTTCAATCATGTCTCTCACAAAGTGATATTGAACATCAATGTGCTTTGTCTTTGAATGATAAGCATGGTTCTTTGCCAGAAAAATTGCACTCTGACTGTCACACACTATCCTTACAACTTGTTGTACCAAGCCAATAACTAAACAAAATCTTTGTAACCATACAATTTCCTTACTTGCATGAGTGGCTGCCATGTATTCAGATTCTGTAGTTGAAAGTGCCACTACAACTTGTCTTTTGCTCATCCAACTTGTTGCTCCTCCAAACAGGTTAAACACATACCAGCTTGTAGATATCCTACAATCCAAATCTCCAACTCAGTATGCATCCACAAAGCCATGTATATCGACCACTCTGTCCAATCCCAGTCTTCCTTCATAGCACAATCCATAGCTAGCAGTGCCACGCAAATACCTGAAAAACCCTTTTTACAGTTGTTCAATGCTCCTTCCCTGGTTTTGACATATACCTGCTCAAAACTCCCACTGCATGTGCAATGTCCGGTCTAGTATAGACCATTGCATACATCAAACTGCCAACTACAGTCGCATATGGAACATGAGACATGTCTATTGCGCCTCTTTTGTCACATGAATGAGTAAAATAGAGGTGCTTACAAGCTTAGTTGGGTCAGCTAAGCAAGACAACAGTGAAGGAAAGGGTTAGAAAAAAAAACATAAAAGACTAAGATAAGAATTAAACTAAGAAAGAAAAGAACAACTAAACTATTGAGCATAAGGACACAAGAACAAGAAACAAACAAGACTCATTTCACCAATGGCAAGGATTGTATTAGTGAAAAGAAAACACTGAGAAGAAAGAGGACTTTGGGTCCCTTCTTCCTCCAAGGGAGGGCTCTTGGACCCCCACAATTGAGCTCTTCTTACAACTTTGAAACTTGAAAGAAATTATGAAAGAATCCCAAGCTAATCCACTCAAAAGGTGAGGTGGATTGCCCAAATGGAATGATGCTAGTATGCTCTTGATGAGAAAAGAGGATTCCCCAAGAGAATAGCAGCAACATAACCTTGCAAATGAATTCCTTGAAAATGTAGTGCACCCATGGCCTTGTTTTATAGCACCACTTTGAGGTATTGTGCAACCAGATTTTAGTGTGAAAAGGGATTGTTTAGGGCACTTTTAGATTATTGACCAGCCACCCAGTCGGATCCAACTGAGATTTGGATGTCAAATCAACTTGGAAGCTGAACCAGAAGTGGGTGGGAGGTCGACCAATCTCATAAATGCGTCGTTTCTTAGGTGTACGCGGATTTTAGCGACCACAGTTGTGCATTGTGCGCATGTGCTCTTTTCTTGCATTTCTGGATGGCGCATGTGCACGCGCGCCCTATGTAGTCATAGCGCACCTTGATTTTATAACGGGTTGTATAGTTTTGGACCTTTTGGAAATGATTTTTTGGTAATTTTGGTCCATGGGTCAACTCATAGTTGTTTGAAGATGCTAGATTCCTGTAACCATTTGCGGAAGAAATTTTAGTGATAACAAATGCCCCCTGATGGATGAGGTTAGGAGCATACGTATAGACAAAATTCATCAATGTTTCTTCTACTGAGAGTGTTGTTGTAAGAAAGAGAGATAGTGAGAGTCTCAAGAGTGACCCGTTGGAGGGAGAAGGGAACCTGTAGGACCCAACCTTTCGTAAGGTATGTAAAATAAATTGTGTACAAATGAGGCAGGCATGCCCCATGCTGGTGTCATGTAACTAAAAAAGAAGGGTGTTGTATAGTAACTGAAACTGTGTGTTGATGTAGAAAACTGCAGCGCCCTCAGAGGCGGTTGTGATAAAGGCAGAGGAAAATTCTAAGGAGTAACATACTCTGAATAGTAGGCAATGAGACCTGTAAGAAGTATCACGGATTATGTAGGCATTGATAGCCCATCCAAGTTCAGAGGTCTTCGGTAAAGATAAGAAACAACTACAATAGTCACAAAGTAAGACCCACCGTAACATGAGAAAGTGTTGAAGTCGAATGTTATGGGGTTCAACGACAGTAGGGAGAAATGATGGGTCTCTCTGTGCCATTCGAGACTTTTCATTGGAAAGGTAATGAGAGTCAATATACTGTCACCCTTCTGGAAACTGTGTTGATGTCGACAAAAAGGGGGACGCGACTCCAAGAAGCAAAGGGCTTCGGGGAATCTACTAGGTGAGGTTAGGAACTGAGGAGGTACATGGATGAAGTCAAGATGTGTGGAGACTCAAGACTGCCCTTGGTTGGGGATATATGTGAAATATAAGTGGTCGCAACCGTTCAACTAGGTCGAGTGTCAGGGGGACAACAAGACGTGGGATAAGTTGTGCCAGAGGCAGGACAAAGTGAACAAATTTAGAGAGCAGAGGTAGGTGGCCTATGGGATACTCAGAGTTTATGGATGATGTAAATAGGAGTATATGATAAGGAGTGCCCCAAACAAGGGTGACATGGGTTGTGCTTGCCAGGAAGGTCACCAAAGGTGATGACGAAAAGATATGTAACATGCTGGAAATAATGGCTTAGTTACAAAAAGAATGAAAAAATCTGTGGGGATAATAATGCAGATACAGAAAAGGGTGCCCCAGTGTAGGATGGCTTGGCCTGGGGATGGTGCAAGTTGGTGGAAAAAACAAGTGGAGGGTGGGGGCCCCATAGGCTGGTTTCTGTAGTAGGGCAATGTATGGAGGGAAATCTGAGGATGGGCAGACTGATGATGGTTAAATGATGTTGCAGGAGTGCAAGAAAAATAATCCGCGAGGAAGTGCCCTGGGAGTCCATTAGGAAGGCTAGCGAAATGAGGAGAAGGAGTATGTGGCTGATTCACGACATGATGTAAGACTATCGAGACKCCCATCCATAAAGGGTTGAAAACAGAATGAGTGTCAAAGTGCCAAGGGGTCTATGAATGGGACAACTCATGTGGGGGAGAGTGCTACCAGGTGACAGTACCCAAAATGCAATGGAGGTGGCGGTACTGCAGAGCCAGATATGGGGACCCTAAAGGAAAATTTCAGAGGGTGTGACCGGAGATGCAATTGAGATTCAAAGGGAATGATTACATGCCAGTGTTGATTATATACTTGAAGGAGTGGTGCTGGTGTATGATGACCAAGTACTTGCACACATGAAAACCAAATACCTATCATGAACAATATCTAAAGAGAATTGAATCATACAAGCATTTATTTGATAATTTTGAACATAAGCATATGTACCTGGATGGGGTATGGAAAAATGGCTCCTCGGGGGATAAGGATGAAAAATGGCTCGGGGACTATCTTGATGTAGAGGACGGGGTACTGTTCCCATGGCTAAAGACAAATCGAAAAACGGACACCCGGAGCTCCCAGAATGGGGTCAAGAAGTTTGGAAAAAAGGACTATATATAGTTGTAGGGCCCACATTGCCACCTCATTTGTACCTGTTGTCAGAGTGATTGGATGAGAGATATTCAGAGGAGATTTGGAGATTTTGGGAGAATGAGGCAGCCAATTTAGGACCAGTGAGCTTTATTATTGTCCTGCATAGAATTAGGTTTTCTATTTGTGGGCAGGGCCTGTACGAAGCGTCGTACAAGGAGTTTTGTGGGTGTGGGCCCCTCAGTGCGTGGGCGATCCAGAAATATCCGTGAATGGGTGCATGCCAAGGGGGGAAATAGGCATGCATGGTATGCGCGCCTGTTAGCTAAATGGTTGTGCATGGGTGCACAAATTTGTTGTGGATAGACGCACTGTGATGCGCGCCTATGTACGTGACAGGGGTGCATAAAGGAACCTCTATGTGGCAGACAGGTGTGCATTCATGCATGTATGTGGGATGAACAGGCACACATGTGTGTGTGCCTATGGTGTGAACAGGTGTGCATATGTGTGCACTCGTGGGGTGAACAGGCGTGCATGTGTGTGCACCTATGGGGTGAACAAGTGCGCATATGTGAGCGCCTATGGGTTTAAACAGCTGTGCCTTGGGGGCAAGGCTGACGGGTGCAAAACTCATCTTTTTTGGAGATTTTAATGTGTTTATGTTCGAGATGGCTGATTTAGGACTGGATTATGTGGTTGCAGGTGATCATTGGGACGATGTCGGTTCACTGGTGAGAGAGGGACTGGTCACAGCTTAGGGAGGCCATGGCTATTGAGGAGTCAACGGTTCATGCCACTTTGGCATCTTGTGGGATGTTGAAGTTCTTTGAGTGCCCCTTGATACAGGCCCAGGAGTACCTCCTATAGTTCTTGATCCAGATGTGGAGTCCAGATCTGCATTGTTTTATGGTGCGGGGTGAGCAGCTAGCCTTCACTGCGGTGGAGGATGTGTATTTTCTGATTGGGCTCCCTTTTCGGGGAACGCCCTTACCAGCAGAGCCCGTATTACCTGGGGACGGGCAATTGGCTACCTTAGGCTAGAGGTATTGTTCGAGAGATGACTTTATGTAGAGATTTGTGGTAAGTATCGGGGCTATGGATGCTTTGGTTCATCGCTTTGTAGCAACAATGGTTGTGAGGGTTTATGGGTCCCTTGCGACTCAGCGGATCAGTGGTGGTCAGCTGAGGATTATGGGGAGGGCATTGGCAGGAGGGAATTTTGCTTGGGGCTTGATGCTACATGCCAAGATGGTATGGTAGCTTGACAGGTGTCGAGTTGCAAACTTAGGGGACTTTGCTTTTGGGACCATCTTGGTTGCCTGGTTTTTGGAGAGGGTGTCGATGTTGCGCCCTAGAGTGTTATTGGGCGTACAGGTGGTGAGGGTGGCCATTTTTTCACAGCCGAGGATATACAGGTGTGGCGGAAGATGCTGCAGATCCTACTGCAGTATCCATACTGTGGGGTGGGCTTCCGGGGTGATCCGGATATGGTGTTACCTCCAGGAGAGGTGTTCGACCACCAAGGTATGATGTGATGTTTTATGTTTTGATATTTAGATAGTATAGCATGTGTATTATGTATAGATGGATGTTGATTCTATCCTTTGTTTGTTTGTATGTGCATATGTGGGACCTCGTCAGGGGCCAGTGAGGCCTCCACGGGGAGAGCTAGGGGTGGGAGAGAGACGACGACGCGAGGATGTTGAGGCAAGACCAACTAGCGATGAGAGAGTGGCTAGGAGACGCCATTTTGATGACCCTGGTGCAGGGCCATCACATTCTCCTCCGGTCGAGGATGGGGGAGATTTTGAGGATATTCATCGATGCTTGGAGGCAGTGCTACAGGGTGTGCCTAAGGGCATGTGGTCACGCATCCAGGATGAGGGTGTCCTGGAGCAGTGTGTGGGAGTTCTGCTGATGTGGTGGACCGTGGTTCAGCGAGAAGCAATAACAGGTGCTGCGATGATTGGGCGGTTACCTCCAGGTCTGGAGGGACCGATAGTGGGTGGGGCAGCACCACCTGAGGGAGGGCCAGGAGGTGGTTCTCTAGAGGCACCATGAGTGTCTCTCTGTGTATTTTTGTATATTATATATAGGCTGGTGAGCCCAATTTGGTGTGGTGACACCATTTTTGTACTGAGGTGCTTTACTGGCCTGTGGATTTTGTATACGATGTATTCTATGTGTATGTAAACATTTTGATGGCACTTTTGACTGACATTTATATATATGGATCTATATTTTGGGGTCTTTGTGATGTTCACATGTGTGTGAGAATTGTATGATGTCTAATCTATATGCTGTGACAGACTTTTGATGGTTTATGTGTGTGTAAAGGTGTCTTGATGTGATATATGCCAATCGAGTACAATGTTAGCTAAGTTATCTGTAATTTGATTAAATTGTCTTGGAATATGTGTAAATGTGATGAAATTAAAATGTCGAGATAAAAGTCTAACTTGAAGGTATTTGCGAAAAAGGAAAGGATCGCGGACACGGTACACATTGTTGAGTTGGAGGACGACTAGTTGGGAGTCGAGTAAGACGCTAAGGTGATGAATAGGATGATAGCTGGCATCAACGAGGAGGCCAATGATGACAGTGTACTCGAATTGGTTATTGGTTGCTAAACCCAACATATGTCGATAGAGTGGAGCAGTTCATGTGAGGGGGAATAGAGGGCCCAAGCTGCCGAAGCGAGATTTTGTGTCCAACAGCTGGCGCTGTTGGCGTAACCAATGTGGTGGGCTAGTGGAGGAAGCATATGTCAATAACACAAATGATAGTTTAGACATGAGGTATGGAAAAAAGATCAAAAACACTATAAAAGAAATAACCTAATGCAGAATGGCTACGCTTAGGCATAAAATTTCTTTAAGTATAACTCGTTGACGGGTTCTTTGAGAAAGAGGCCCTCGGGGGAAGCCAAGATGTATGCGCCTTTGGTGAGGCAATGTTGGATAATGTAGGGGCCATGCCGCAGTGACTCGAATTTTCCATGACCGAGGGTATCGTGAGTGATATCATAAGCAAGGAAGAGGTCGCCTTCATGAAATGAGCGAAGTTTGACATGGCGATCAAAGGTGGCTTTTGACCATTTTTTGGCTTCCTCATTGTTCTGTAATGAAGATCAATGATCTTCATCCAGGGACTCTAAGTTCAACAAACACTGCTCCATTGGAGCTTTGTCAGGTAATAACTCAATTGCGGTGCGTAAGGTGGGAATTTCACACTCGATAGGAAGAGTGGCCTTGACCCCGTGGACTAGATGAAATGGTGTGAAACCAGTGGCCATTTTCACGGCCGTACAGTAAGCCCATAGTGTGGAAAATAACGTATGATGCCAATTGGTCTTATGTTTGTTAACTGTGCGTTGTAACATAGTCTTGAGGACCTTATTAACTGCTTAGACCTATCCATTGGACTGAGGGTAATATGGTGAGGCAAACTCATGGGAGAATCCTAACCGGGATGAGAGTTCAACGAAAATCTCATTCTCAAAATGTTTCCCGTGATCAGAGACTAGTTGGAGTGGTACTCCAAAGTGGGATATAACGAGATTAAATAAAAAACACACTACGGTGTCAGTGGTGTTGTTGAAGGTAGGCATGGCTTCAGCCCACTTTGTGAAGTAATTGACTGCGACAATGATGTATTTGTGTCCATTGCTGGATGGGGGGTTACAAGTCATGAAGTCGATGCCCCATTTACAAAAGGGGCCTGCAGTAATGACTGGGTGGAGAAGAGCAGGTGGTGCTTGTGCTTTGTTGGCATAAATCTGACATTTATCGCATCACTTTACGGCATGAATGCAATTGTGAAACAATGTAGGCCAAAAGTAACCTAGGAAGATGATTTTTTTAGTAGTGGACATCCCCGAGAGATGCCCCCCGCACACGTCACTATGGAAATCATTCAAGACTCTATCGACCTCTTCAATAGTCAATCATCGACGGAGTATGGTGTCGACCCCTTGCCGATATAAGATATCCGATGAGGAGATAGCAGGGGGCCTGATGGCGGATACGATGATGATCATCTCGTGAGAGGTGGTTACCGAACTTTTGGGTTCGGAGGTAGAAGAGGAGGTCATCGTACCAAGGATCATCCAAAGTGATGTAAAAGAGATGTTCATTAGGGAAGTCGGTATTGACGGGGGAACTGGTAGTATCAGAGGGGAAGGTTGTGACAAGTTCAGCAAGGATGAGAGATTTCTTGCTCTGGGGTGTTGAAAATTCTAGATTGTACTCCTGAAGGATAATGATCCATCAAGAAAATTTGCCATTAGTTTGACGACGATTGAGAAAGTATTGCATGGGGTTGGAATATGCTATGACTTTGGTTGTGCGAAGAAGAATGTAATGGCGCAATTTCTAGACTACGAGGATGACTGCAAGGGCTAGTTTCTCTTCGTGATTATACTTCAAGGGTGGCCCTGAGAGGTTTTTACTAATGTAGTAAATGACATGCTCATGATCGTTATCGTCGATTTGAACGAGAAATCCTGCTACTGAGATAGTTGATGTTGATATGTAGAGGATATAGTCGTGATTATAGTCAGGTGAACTAATTAAAGGGGTGTTGGAGAGTGCCATTTTAAGATTGTCGAACGATTTTTGGGCATGTTCATCCCAGTGGACTGGGATTTCATGGCGTAGTAAGCGAAGGAAACCGTGTGCTCGAGTGGCATAGTCTGGGACAAATCACCTTAACAAGTTATCTTTTCCTTGTAGGCTCTGGAGTTGGCATAAATTTCGGGGGGGTGGAATTTCTGTTATGGCCTAGACTTTGAGGGGGTCCATAGTAATACCGCTTTGCGAAACGATGAATCCGAGGAGGCGCCCGACAGTGACGCAGAATATGCACTTGAGGGGGTTCAAGCGGATATTGTACTGATGGCACCTGTGGAAGATGATTCGTAAATCATCAATATGCTAAGTGCATTTTTTGGATCGAGCTGTGAGGTCATCCAAGTATGCGAGGATGATATGAGCCGGATCGTGAAAAATGTATGTCATATCCCGCTGGAAAGTTGTGCCAGCGTTTTTTAGGCCAAAAGGCATGACACGATATGAAAAAGTACCCCAAGGGGTGGTGAATGCGGTTTTGTATTGATCGACTGGGTGGATTTGGATTAGGTTATATCCAGAGAAACCATCCATGAAGGATAATGCCTTGTGGCCTACGTAGTCATCGATAATTTGATCGATGAAAAACATTGGAAAGTTGTCTTTGGGACAAGCGTGATTGAGATCATGAAAGTTCGTGCATACACCGATAGTGCCTTTTTTTTTGTTAATGGGTACAGGGTTGGAAACCCATGAGGTATAGGCAATGGGGTAGATGAACCCAATAGCGCGTAATTTGTCAATCTCGGCTTTGATAGCCGCTGCTTTGGATGGGTGTAGCGGTCGTTGTTTTTGGCGAACTGGTGTGATATTAGGCCAGGTGTCTATGCAATGTTCGACAATAGAGGGATCAAGGCCAGGCATCTCTGTGTATGACCAGGAAAAAATATCCCAGTATTCTTGGAAGAGGGATTTATAGGCGGTGATTTCTTGAGGAGTGCATGCGGCGCCAATGGTGATTTCCTCAACGACTCCATTTTTGATGGAAATATCGATTTTGATGGTGGGGGAAATGTTGGACATATTGCCTTCTTAAAAAGCATCAGGGGCAGGGATGGGGTTGTTGAACCAGTCGATATGCCCTGATGGGATAAAATCCTTGGTTTTGACTGCGTATATGGGGTGTTGGTTAGGAGGCGTGAAGGCTTCCTGTGAAAGGAGGAGCACTCTGTGGTGTAGTGCATCCCATGGGTAGTCGGGGGTAGTTAATTCCTCGAGTATTTCCTCGTCATAGTAGAATTTTTGGGAATATAAGGGATCGAAAATAGTGATATCGGTGACTGTCACTATGTGGTTGTCCTCTGGTGATGAAGAAACAGGGGGAATGACGCAATGAGATTGCGATGGTTCGCTCGACATAAACCAAATATCGAGATACTGAGGATTATTAGTGGTAGTTGGGTGTAAAATTTCCGTGGGGAAATGAACGGGAGAATTGGGGGGATTTGGGGGTAAATCCTTGTATAATTCTTCCAAGAACCACAGAGGAATAGGGAGTGATTCTGGTTCAGGAGAAATAATGTGAAGAATCTCTAGTGATGAGGTAAGGTTAATCATTCATTCTATAGGGGGTGCAGGGGTTGGAATCAGGGTCGCTTGGCATTGGCTGTATTCAATGATCATAGGACATTGATATGTAAAATGATCTAAGGATTCAGATAGAGAGCAAGGGCATCTCATACGTTCTTTGACTGAAGTCATGATATAATGGATGTCAGTGATGTTGGGTGGGGATGATGTAGCTGGACTGGGTTCGTGCTGGAAGCTTTGGCGTACTGCTACTAATGTCTGTCGAAATTGGGGTAACATTGGGAAATGGTGTGTATAATGGCCATATTCTAAACATATGGCACAAGCAAATTTGGTTTGCAACCCTTTGCTACTTACGTTAGGGGAGGTAGCGGCAATATTTGCTAAAGTGACGAACGATGATGGTGTTTGATTGAGTTGAATTAGGTTACATAACTCAGGTAGAGATGGGCATCTGTTGGTTGGGTGTCCATCTTTGTCACATAGCGCGCAAGGAGGTTGGACGTGTGGGGGAAGTGGAGTTGTGGGCTCCTTCTTATTTCGCCTGCCCCCAGCTGTGGCAGGGAGGTTAGTGAGTGGGGGTGTAGAGGGTATGGTGGGAGTGAGTATGGGAATCTGCATTGGGATTCCTTCTGTTTGGGGGGGAAGGGATGGTTGAGGAACCATCTCTGGTGGATGTAAGTACCAAACTGGGATTTCCAACACCATATTAGGGAGGGTAAGCGTTGCGGCTACTTGGAAATCTTGTATGCCTGGTGGAGGGTAAAAGAAGGGGATTTGAGTAATGGCTTGAGGAACTGACTTCCAAACTGGGATATGGCCTTGGGGTGAGGTGAAATCGTGAACTAGTGGAGTCGACGAGTTCACAGGAGGCTTGTGAGGGAGGGGCTCTATGACTAGTGGGACGTCAGATATGAGAGAAGTCTCCCTGGGAGGAAGGGTATCCTCAATGTTAGTTCCTTTGGATGATACAACACATACCTGATTGGAAGGATGAATGAGAAGTGGTGCACCATGGTAAGTTCCTAACAATGATGGGTCTTTGAAAATTCTGAGCCCCATTTCGATGAGTGGGTACGCTTTAAGATTAGTGTGGATGAGAGGGAGAATGTTATCGATCTTGGCAGAAGGGTTTGGTTCATAATGTGAAACTTGGTCAATTGTAATGATCTTCCCATTATGGGGGAACATCATGGTTCGAAAGACGGAAGAGGCAACTGCGTTCATAGCATACATGTAGCTATGACCAAACAAGATATTGTAATCTAGTGGGGCATCGATAAATTCAATGTCAATGAGAATGGTGTTTCCCACGAGTTCTACAGGGACATTTTGGAAGAGCCCTTCAGGAGAAGATGGTCATCCGTCATAATCTCTTAAGGTAATGGAAGAGGGTATGAGTTCGGGGGAACCAAGTTTCTACCATACATACTTGGACATGATGCATGTGGATGCGCCTTCATCGATGATGGATCGATGAACTGTAATGTTCTGAATTTTAACGGGGATTTGAAAAGTGATGAGAGAGAGGAGATGAGGTTCTTCATTGTCGAGATCAAATGTGATGTGTTGAGTATCCGCAGGGTCGACTGCCCCCAAGGTGGAAAGTAGTGATTTCTGTTGAGTGGGGCAAGTTTGAAGTACTTTTAAGATGAACATTGTAGCTGGGGATTGTGCTAAGTCATCAACCAAACTGTAATTATGAGCCGCCCTAGCCTGCGAGTTGTGGAAATTCCTGCGTAATGGGATGCAAGGGATGCAAAGAGGTGTTTCTGTGTTAGGGAGAGGAATCATCAACGGGGGTCTCGTTGGTGTTGGGATTGTTTCTGGGGGAGTGGAAGGAGACTCAACGGGTACATGGTATTGACGACTACGTGTCTATAGAAGGACTTCTTCCTCGCTAGTGAGGAGGATAGTATGATCTGCGGGATTGTTCGGGTTGAGATATTGTCCCAACTGTGGTGGGGTAGGCTGCATGTCCTATTGAGTGTTCATCACACCCTGGTGTAGAATGGGTTCTGCAACACGGCTGGGGGAGTTTTTTGTATGTATTGTTGTGGGGCATGCTGAGGGGCAGGCGGTGCTGGAGGATGTGGTCCATTTCCTGAGTCTTTCATCCGTTTAAAATCAACGATTTGGGGGCAATGATGAGTATAATGACCGAACTCACCACAAAGGGCACAAGGGAAGTTGGTTTGAAGATTATTTTTCCCTTGACGTCTGTTGTTATTGCCCCCCTGGGGGTTCTGATTCCCTTGGTTCTAGTTGCCCCCAGTAGGTTGGTTATGTTCAGGGTGATTCCCGCCTTGACCTAGGTTGCTATTGTTCCGATTTTTTCCTTTCTTTTTGGCATTATTCGACTAATGGGTTGGATTTGATGTATTCAGTTGTTCAAAATTTTGATATTTCTGAATGGGAGAGGGTTGAACAAAATTCACCCTAGTGTGAGGGTGTCCTTGTGGTGGAGCCATGGGCTGTGAAGGGCCATGAAATGGAAAATACGGATTCTGTTGTGTTAATAATCCGTAAGGTACATAGGAAGGCGTGGCACTTTCTCTAGTACTTAAAGTATAAGATAAGGTAGAGGGAGTACCAGAACTTATTTGGGTAGGTGGGCGTGTTGTGGGTGTCGACGATGGCCCACTGATGAGTGGAGGAAGGGCAACAGGGTATGGTTGTTGATAAGGGGGTGGGGGATAATAAGAGGTTTCTCCATATGCCAATGGATATTGAGGTGTTCCATACATTAGTGATTGTTGGGATTATGGTGCGTGGTGCGTGGTGTTACCAATCAATCTGTCTGCTGAGTGAGACATCCTAGGTTTATCTTGGCCAAATGGCACAGGTTTTGGGAGATTAGGAAGTACTGTGTACAAGTACCCTGATTGTGAATAGATGAGGTCGTATTGTTGAGACTTACTGATGGATTCTTCTTCTGATTGAGGGAAGGTGGAAGCCACATATTTACCGAGGCGAGAGGCAAGTGATCTGAGAAACCAATCAAGACATTGTTGTTTGGTGGTTTCTGCTTTTCACAAACTATGTCGTCGACACCACTCATGAATGTGATCAACGATATGTGTGGTTGACATTTGTTTAAAATTAGAGAGTAGTTCAAGACCATTGTCATGGCGGATTGGTAATTGAAAGAAGGTCAAAAATGCTTTGGCCAAGGACTCGAAAGTCGCATGGGACCTCGACTTATCGTCTACATACCATTTGGTTGATGGGCTAGTGAGTGTGCATTGAAATAATTGTAGTCGGATGGAATCATCCATAATGTTGTTGGAAGAGCACCATAGGTGGAAATTCATGACATGGTTGGCAGGGTCATCTCCTGCCTTTCCTTCAAACTTGGGGATATCTGAAGGTAGTTTGGTAGGCATTGCAGGCCATGTGGGGTCATGCAATATAGGATCATTTGTTAGTTTGCTTAGATATGGTATGTTGAGAGAGGCTAAGTATGGAATCTGGAGTGGTGGTGGAGGGTTAGTTCCAACCATGGTGTGAGTGGTTTGTGATCCTGACCCTTGGGGGGGACTAGGTGGGTTTTTACTCCCTGCTTGAGAGGAAGTTGGCCCCCCACTTCCGTGTAGAGGAGAGCGAGTGGATGGTGGACCTTGGGAATTGGACCCAAGCAAGGTCGAACCAAGCAAAGCTGATCCTACGACAGTGGCACTCACTGGAGTGTGTGAAGGTGGGGCTGATGAGTTGGCAAGACTAGAAACTCCCCCTAGAATAAGAGGGAGTTTTAGCAAGCGTCTGGAATGATGGGGTTTTGTGGGTCTCCTATGATGTCCAACTAGCTAAGTGGATGTGTGCAAATGGTGGTGAGAGTAATAAATAAACAAGAGCCTTTGTTGCAAGTCTTGAACTTTACACAATATACATATCTAAATCAAATGTAATCATAAGTGCATCATACATAAAGTGTTTTGATAAAGAAGCATATATGTGGATAAGTGGATTTTGTCCACGTGGGGGTACAAAGAAAACAAATGCTCGTGTCCTAAAAGACGTAATGTCCTTCCTCTCAAAATAGCACTGGACCTTCCAATAGTACTTGATAGTGGGGTCTGAAGCCACCAGAAGAGAAAATAGTGAAGGATGAAGCGATCAGTTATAATGAGGGGTAGAGGGGGAATATCCCAAAAGAACTGGTGATATTTCACAATAGCCACACAAAATCCGATCAAGGTGCAATTGCAACCCACAATTGCCACCTGGGTAGATGTCCTAAAATTTGGTCACTAGGTACCTCGGTCAAAGTGTGACATTTAGATTTTCGGCCTAAGAAATGGGTCACGGGCTGGATCCCATCCAAGAGGTGGGTGCCTCAAGGGGGGACGCATAGAACAACTAGACCTCGGCCTTCAACCCTTCATGGGTATCTCCCTGCCTTATGGTGTTAGGAACACTTGACTTGAAGGATTTAAAGTTCCCTATTTGACAACTTCTATTGTTTTGACAATGTGAGAACCAGATAATGGGGAGTTATTTGGATGCCTATCCCTGAAATCCTACCTAAACTAAAAGATTTCTTTTGGCACCTCCTGTGGAGGAAAACTTAGTGAGCTTTTTAGAAAAAATTTAGATGTGGTTGTTTGAGATATTGGGGGTGTGAGCCAATTTCGTTGAAATTAAATGGGAGTGGATAGTTTCGTCAAGAAAAGAGTGGGGTGTTTCGGAATCCCTTCGGAGGAAACTTACTTTAACCTCCATGTTTCGAGATGAAAACTATATGACTGAGAAGTGACTTTTGTGTGTGAATGAGTGAAAGTGTGCCAATGTTTTTAATGAATTAGGTGTCACCTTGCTTCATGTGGACTTTTCTTGGTCCTTACAAGTGTTGATTACCTAATTAAATGAATGCCTTTGGTACACCATTGCGTAATTCAAAAGTTCGTAGGAAGCTAGCATGTGGACATGTGGGTCTTTTACTATTCCTTTAACTCTATATTGTGATTTAATCTAAGAAAGCTTTGAAACTATCCTATATTGTGATCATGTGGGCATGTATGGGCCCGTTACAAAACCTTTAAACTTCCCTAGTGATTTAATCTAAGAAAGTAAATTTCAACACTATCCTATCTTCGTAGCATGTGGGCATGTATGGGCCCATTACAATCTTGAGATGTGTTTGAAAAATAAACTAAGAGGAGTCCCGAGGGGGTTGTTGTCCTCTCTTAAAGGTTTTAGTCTTTTTAAGGGAGATGAAATTGTCCTTCAACCTTTTTATGTTTCTCAAGGTCTCTTTGAAGCGCAAGAGAAGAGCATACTAAACGATTGTTATCCAACTTCTAGTCCCAATGCAAGTTTTGTGTGATTACAAATGATTCCAACTTATACTCTTAGTCAAAGCAAGCCCTCCATGTGGGAAAATGAAAGAAAAAGAGGAAATAATGATTTTAAACCCCCTAAGTGCCTATGTGTTTTGACTAATCCCTTTATATGGAGAGGGAACTAAGTGTGGTGTAGATTAAAACATGCATGAAATAATTTTTAAGAAGGCTAGGGGCCTTCCCCAAATCAAAAAAAGGATTACACTGTGTATTTTTCTGCACAGGTGAGTGGGTCTCAGAGTAGACAGAGGCGCACTGAGCGCCAATGCGTGAACCGAAAAAGACCTTTGGGCGCAGGGGCACGGAAGGCGCTGAATAGAACAGTGATTTTGGCACACGTGTGCACGATGCACGACTGTGGGCCAATAAACCCGCGCACACCTGTAACACGACCGTGAAGAAAATTCTGAATGGAATTCTCTCAATTCAGCTTTGAATTGGATGTTTTGCAGGTCGTCTTGGGCCGGTTATGGTACCTACAGGTTAAATAAACTGAAAGAAGAGCTAGAAAAACCTAAATGGGGTAGGAAATTTATACCTTTCCCCAGTGGAGTCGCCAATCTGTTGCACCTCTTTTGTCACCTGAATGAGTAAAATAGAGGTGCTTACAAGCTTAGTTGGGTCAGCTAAGCAAGACAGAAGTGAAGTAAAGGGTTAGAAAAACAAACATAAAAGACTAAGCTAATAATTAAAGTAAGAAAGAAAAGAACAACTAAACTATTGAGCATAAGGACACAAGAACAAGAAACAAACAAGACTCATGTCACCAATGGAAAGGATTGTATTAGTGAAAAGAAAACACTGAGAAGAAAGAGGACTTTGGTTCCCTTCTTCCTCCAAGGGAGGGCTCTTGGACCCCCACAATTGAGCTCTTCTTACAACTTTGAAACTTGAAAGAAATGATGAAAGAATCCCAAGCTAATCCACTCAAAAGGTGAGGTGGATTGCCCAAATGGAATGATGCTAGTATTCTCTTGATGAGAAAAGAGGATTCCCCAAGAGAATAGTAACAGCATAACCTTGCAAATGAATTCCTTGAAAATGTAGTGCACCCATGGCCTTGTTTTATAGCACCACTTTGAGGTATTGTGCAACCAACTTTTAGTGTGAAAAGGGGTTGTTTAGGGAACTTTTAGGTATTTTACCAGCCACCCAGTCGGATCCAGCTGAGATTTGGATGTCAAATCAACTTGGAAGCTAAACCATAAGTGGGTGGGAGGTCGACCAATCTCATAAATGTGTTGTTTCTCAGGTGTGTGCATATTTTAGCGACCACGGTCGCGCATCGTGCGCATGTGCGCTTTTGTTGCGTTTCTGGATGGTGCATGTGTGCGCATGCCCTGTGTAGTCATAACACACCTTGATTTTATAACTGGTTGTATAGTTTTGGACCTTTTGAAAATGTTTTTTTGGTAATTTTAGTCCATGGGTGAACTCATAGATGTTTGAAGATGTTGGATTCCTGTAACCATTTGCGGATGAAATTTGAGTGAAAACAATGTCCTCCTCTTCTTCATGTGTCTTGGGACACTACAGGTAACTTTACACCAACAGGAATAGGAACCTTGAACAGTTTACATTCCTACATATTAAACCTCTGCAATATTGTCTCGACATATTTTCTCTGATTTAACCAGAGTTTCCTCTTTTTTCGATCTCTTTTAATTTCCATGCCCAAAATGAAATTTGAAGCACCAAGATATTTCATGTCAAATTTAGAGGACAACTGAGTTTTCACATTATGGATAATCTCCTTGTTGTTTCCTATCAGCAACATGTCATCCACATACAAGACCAAATAAACTAAATGATCACCAATTAATTTAGAATACACACAGTGATCCTCTTTGCTTCTTGTGAAGCCAAGTCCCAGCATATAAGTATCAAATTTTTTATACCACATCCTTGGTGCTTGTTTTAAACCATACAGGGACTTTTTCAGATTGCATACCAACTCCTTCTTTCCTTTCACAGCATAACCTTCTGGTTTCTTCATAAAGATTTCTTCTTCCATATCCCCATGCAGGGATGTTGTCTTCACATCCATCTGTTCTACTTCAAAATCAAATGTAGCAACAACATATAACAGAAATATTATAGAGGTTAACTTGGCAACAGGAGAAAAAATCTCACCAAAATCAATTCCCTCAACCTGGGAATAACCATTTTCTACTAACCGAGCTTTGTATTTCTCCACTTTTCCTTCTTCATTCATCTTCTTTTTAAATACCCATTTGCTGCCAATGGGATTTCTTCCAGTTGGCAACTCCACTAGGTCCCAAGCCTCATTCTTATCCAAAGATGCCATTTCTTCTTCCATGGCCCTTTTCCAAAGATTTCCATCCTATGAATCCACTGCCTCCCTGAAAGTTCTAGGATCATCATCAGTAATAGACAAAGCAAAATTTGATCGAAAATCAGATGGGCTATACCTTTTCGGTAGCCTTCTTTCTCAATCCAATCTCCTCAATACTAGAGTATGAGGATCTTCTTCTTATGATTCATGTTCTTCTGTAGAGTATGCTTCATCATCCTTTAAATCAAACTCTATCTTCTCTGGTTCTTCCTTACTTGGTAGGACTTCATGTTTAACAACATCCTTCATTTCTCTAAATACCACATCTCAGCTATACACTACCTTCTTAGTTTCTGGGTTCCAAAGCTTATAACCTTTGAGACCATATTTATATCCAATAAAGATACGTTTTTCATCCTTGTTATCTAGCTTACTCATGTTTTCCTTTGGAACATGAACATATGCATCACAGCCAAATACCTTAAGATGTGTGAGAGAGGGTTCCTTACCAGTACATACCTCTTGTGGAGTCTTGTCACCCAACGCTGATGAGGTTGATCTGTTGACCAGATAACATGTAGTACCCACTGCCTCTGCCCAGAATTCTTGCCCCAACCCGACGCCACTAAGCATGCACCTTAATTTTTCCATTAGCGTCCTATTCATCCTTTCTACAACTCCATTCTGCTGAGGTGTATATGGAGTAGTCTTCTTCCTTTCTATACCACACTTCTTACATAATTCTTCAAATTCATTCCCGAAGAACTCTCTGCCATTATCTGTTCTTAGCACCTTAATTCTTTTCTCTGTTTGATTCTCAACAAGAGCCTTAAACTATTTAAACCTATCAAAGACTTCAGATTTCTTCCTGAGGAAATATATCCAAGTTTTCCTTGAGAATTCATCTATAAATGAGACATAGTACACAGATTTTCCCAATGATGGGACCGACACAGGTCCAAAAACATCACTGTGAACTAGTTGTAAAATTCCTTCTGCCCTCATTTCACTAGAGGGGAATCTTACCCGATTTTGCTTCCCATATAGACAATGTTCACAGAAATCAAAATCCAGAGAGTAGTTAGATATACCTTCAACCATACCTTTACCGTGTAGTAGTCGAAGACCCTTCTCTCCAATATGCCCCAGTCTTTGTTGCCACAACATAACCTTTCCTCTAGAGACTGTAGGAATTCTTTCTTCTTCAACTCCAATATCAAGAACAATGGAGCTATTACACCCATCAGTAATAGTGCTTCCTAGCAGCTTATACAGAGTTCCAAACTGAACTCCCTTCATCAACACCATTGCTCCTCGAACTATCCTGCAAGTTCCCTTTTCAAAAATTGTTTTTACCCCTGCATCTTCCATTTTTCTTACAGAAATCAAATTTCTGGCCATACCTGGGATGTGTAGAACACCAGGAAGTGTTCTAATCCTTCCATCTATGAGTCTTAACTTGACCCTTCCTCCTCCTATGATTCTGATTGTCGAATCATTACCTAATAAAACATTACCTCCATCATACTTTTCATATTCGCACAACCACTCCCTGTGGGGAGTCATATGAAAGGATGCACCAGAGTCAATCAACCATGCCTCATGATCTACATGTGTGGTTTAAGAGGTCAAGTACACATCCCCTCTTTCTTCCTTGGAGGTCTTTTCTTCTGTAGAAGAAGATTCTTCAGATCCCTTCTTTTTCTCAACTTTGGATCTACACTGCTTCTTGTAGTGCCCTTATTTTCCACACCTCCAACATACCCTTACAAAATTTCCATGAGATTTAGATCTACCCTTATACTTAGATCTCCCACTTGAGAAATTATATCTATTTCTTTCCTAGGAACGTCCTCTTGCAAATAATGCGTCTGTGCTATGTCCTTCCATATTATTTCGTCTCATCTCCTCCGAAAACAAGGATGAGACCACTTCTTCAAACTTCAAATAAGTTGTATGATTAACCTATGGCCATAACCAGACTATCCCACGAGTCTGGTAAAGAAAATAACAAACTAATACATTTATCTTCATCTAAAATTTTAATCTCAATAGATACTAACTGACTTACCACAATATTGAAGGCGTTCAAATGATCTGCCATCGAGTCTCCATCTCTCATCCTCAAGTTATACAACTTATTTCTCAGGAATAGTTTATTTACCAGGGAATTAGACTGATACAAATTCCCCAACTTTTCCCATAAATCCTTGGTTGTATCTTCCTCTGACACATTCAGTAATACTGAATCGGAGAGACACAGTCAAATTGTGTTCTTTACCTTTCGATCCATATTTTTCCAGTCATCTGCAGAAGTTCTTGTAGGTGTAGTACCTGGATCTACCGCGATCCACTTATCTCTATCCACCAAAATATATTCCATCTTGATCTTCCACAACTCAAATCTTTTCCCATTAAACTTCTTGATCTCCATCTTCGAATTGATTGCCATTTCTTTTCACCTGAAAAACATTATCGCATATTTGCCACTGTAAGAAGGCTTATCACAGTCCCGAGCCAAACCCTTGACCGCATAGGCATCCCCCTGAAGCCAACAAATCTTTGATACCAAATGTAAATTCTAACCTTGTACAATGTCTACTGTAAACAAATATTCAGAAAAGAACATAAAAGATACAATGGCAAATACAAACATTACACAGAGATTTTTCCCCTGGAAACCCAAACCGGGAAAACCAACATATATTATATTCATTCATAGTGTTACATTGTTTACAATACAATATACATATAGGATCCAGTGGCATCCAAAACCCTAACCCAATGACCTGGATTATTCCAAAACCCTAATTCCTTAACCGGAAATAAAAAACCATCGAAAAAAACCATGTGCCGAAAAAACCACCTAAAACCCACCTACTACTCGTGCAAAGAATATAACACATACCCAACACTATATATAAAATACAATGTATAATGGAAGGGATGAACTCTGTGGAACATTGGGAGTGGAAGAGAGATATCCTTTTGTCCAAGGGTATAATATCTTTATTCGCTTAATCAATATTTAAGCGACAAATATTAATAGGGTTCCATGACTCTCCGATGGAAATATATTGAGGGAAAGAACTTATTGGATTAATTTAAGAGAATGTTAATTTTTCCAAAGAAATAGAGATATATTAAAATCTCCAGGTTTACTTTAGCCTTAAATACACATACCTAATCAAATATGGGAAGATATATCAATGAATTTCACTACATGTTTACTAAAATCAAAAAGTAATGATGTCATTTGTGTGGTAGTGGATAGACTAGTAAAATATGCACATTTTGTGGAATTCAAAGTACATATATGGAAAGTCAAGTGGAATAAGTGTTCATGAAGGAAATTCATAGGCTTCTTGGATTTTATAAAGTAATATTAAGTGATAGAGATAATAAATTCATAGGAAAGTTTTGGAAAGAATTACAAAATATGAGTGGAACTGTTAGCACTAGAAGTTGTTCTTAGACTACTTTAAGAACAAGCCTAATGCCCATTAGAATTTGAATAATTAAATCAATTTAGATTGGGTGGATCATAAAGAAAGAACAATAAAGAGGGAAACAATATGATTGTAGATCAACGATCTACCATTGGGAATTGAGTCAAAACCACACTGTAGATTGAAGGAAATCAAGCTAAATCATCAGGTTAATAGATCATATGATGATAATTAGAAGAAAGGAATGTTAAAAAAAAAAAGAATGTCTACTAATCAAAGATATTTTCTGTAGAATAGATTGAATAATGCTTGAACAAAAACAATGATTAATATACCATCTACAACAGATCTTTTGCTGCTCAGGGATCCATTAATGTAAGAGAATGTTAATTTTTCCAAAGAAATAGAGAGATAGTAAAATCTCCAGGTTTACTTTAGCCTTAAATACACATACCTAATCAAATATGGGAAGATATATCAATGAATTTCACTACATGTTTACCAAAATCAAAAGGTAATGATGCCATTTTTGTGGTAGTGGATGGACTAATAAAATATGAACATTTTGTGGAATTCAAAGTACATATATGGAAAGTCAAGTGGAATAAGTGTTCATGAAGGAAATTCATAGGCTTCTTGGATTTTATAAAGTAATAGTAAGTGATAGAGATAAGAAATTCATTTGAAAGTTTTGGAAAGAATTACAAAATATGAGTGGAACTGTTAGCACTAGAAGTTGTTCTTAGACTGCTTTAAGAACAAGCCTAATACCCATTAGAATTTGAATAATCAAATCAATTTAGATTGGGTGGATCATCAAGAAAGAACAAGAAAGAGGGAAACAATATGATTGTAGATCAATGATCTACCATTGGTAATTGAGTCAAAACCACTCTACATATTGAAGTAAATCAAGCTAAATCATTAGGTTAATAGCTTATATGATGATGATTAGAAGAAAGTAAAGTTAAAAAAGAGAAGAATGTCAACTAATCAAAGATCCTTTCTGCAAAATAGATTGAATAATGCTTGAACAGAAACAATGATTAATATGCCATCTACAACAGATCTTTTGCTGCTCAGGGATCCATTAATGAAAGGAAACCTTTGATCCTCAAAACTTGCAATATATTCAAGCAATAAGATAAAAAAAGAAATGGAAAACAAAACACAATCTAAGAAACAACTCTCATGAATATTTAATGGCAGAAAAATGTGATTACAAACAGGCCCTCAAGCTTACAAAAAAGCAAATAAATTGCTCCTCAAGCTCTCTCCTCTCTTGGATCATGAAATGACCCCTTTCTAAAAAACAAAACTTCTATATATAGTGTATCATTCATTCCTATTCTAAATAGGTCGAATCCCAAGTGTTGCATTAGATTCCCTTTTCTCTAGGAGTTGTTACAACAAGGTGAAACATAAAATCCACCTAGCTCCTATTTTTTTGGATCTTGTCTATTTTGATAAATGCCTTTTGAAACATGTCATGTTTCTTGATCTGGTGATGGAACACATGTCCTTCATGTCAAAATACCTCATAGGAAAACATTTGAACCCCCGCATATAGGTGGAATCCCTCCTACAACTCAGATTTATTAGAGTGTTAGAGTTTGAAGCCCCTTTGACAACATGCACTGTGAAATTTCCTTTAGGTGATGATTTCAATGTTTCTCCTAAACTACAAACTGGGTTAGGCTAATATTTGGTAATAAAGTCAATAAGATAATGATTCATTGCCTCAAAAAATGTCAGAATAACCCATATCATAATTTAAAAGTTATGATGAAAAAATGACTATGTTGTGTACTAATTCTCTACAAACTATCCCAAAACTACCAGCTCGCAATGCCTTTGATAGCACACATTGTGAACTTTCCCGTAGGTGCATTTTATATTCAAAATTTATTTCAAATTTTCAAAACTTGCACAACAAGATGGGAAACCTTTTAGAACCTTCTACAATCATTGAAAACAATAAGATACCCATTTCCATGTTTCCAAAGCATAATGATATGTGATTAGTGCATGAGATACTTTTTTGATTCTGTGCAAACTTTCAAGTGAGTTTGCAGTAGGTTGAATTGACACATTATTTGACCCTCAAATGGTTAAATATGACATAAGTAACCTTTGTACACCCCTATACATCCTATGTGATAACATCTGGCTCCATAGGGAATGGAGACCTCCTTGTGAGGCTCCAAGAACATTGCAGTTCAGTTCCTTATCCATTCCATCTTTGCAATCTGTATCCCCGTTTATGCCTTGAGATATTTTCATGCCTTGAGAGCACCTCTAATAATTTATTGAAAACTAAAAAACACTCACTACAAACGGAAAAAAATTGTAAACCAAATGCTTGCATGGAAAGCTTATTTATATACAGTCCTACACTAGTCTAACTAGTTGAGTTGCTTTGCTTATGTATAATCATATTTCTAGTGAATCCATGCAATCATTTGGATAGTAAAACAAGTTTCTTGTATATTGCATATGAAAGAATAAAAATAACATAACCTTTGCAGTAGAAAATTCATCAACAATTCATACTTACAACTGCAATTTTTTATCAAATCCAAAGCTGCAACATAAGGGACCTTCTGAAAACCTATATCCATTAAAATAAGTATTGGACCATGGAGCTCATGGAGAAATTATAGTTGATTTAGAAGATAATACAACTCATATGAAAAATATGTTGCATTAAGTATTCTTCTATCCTTTTGTTATGAGTTGAAAGTTGCATAACTCATGCTGACAAAATCCTCCAAATTATCTACCACTAGATCAAGGACAATTATTTCTTCATGTTGTTCCAGCTGGAGTTTGGATTGTCTCTGCATATTTCTAGTTTCAAGGTTGCTTCCAATTTCATTTGTCTAATTATTTTCTTCTATTTCAATTCCTTGGAAAAGTATATCATTTTGAAAAACATTGGAAACTTGTTGAGGATCGTGAGGAACAATTACTTCTTCACTACAAGCACCCCGACCTTTAAAGTTGGCAGACATTTTATATAAAATATCAATATCCATACAACATTCCTCATAAAGAAGATCAACATAATACCTCTATTTGCAATAACAATTGAATGCAGTTTGAAAATATTTCAATGAATGAATGCTGGAAACAGGGAGGGTTCTACACTACTCACGAGCATGTCCTTCCAAATAAAATCTGAACATTTTAACAAGAACATCCTCATTCTAAATATTTATCCTATGCATATACTCATGAAAATCCAACAAGGTCTCACCAGGATGATCATGCTCATTTACCCAAACCTTGGAAGGAAAGGTTCCCATACTTCTCTATCAAGTACAAGATTTGGAAAACCAGGTATATAAGAGAAGTCACAAAATGCATACCTTCGAGCCAGAATATCTTCCATTGCATATGAAAATTTGAACAATAAGTGTTTTCAACAGATTCTTCCTTCATGGAGTGGAGTTGCTAGGTGAATGATTGCAGTCCAAACTATGTAACCAACCCTTGTTCACCACCAAAGACTAGTTCTATGCTATTCTGTTCTCCCAGGGAATATTTTCTTCATCTCTTTCCTCGACAACAACACCAAAAATGTTATCACTAGAAGTTGTTCTTAGAATTCTTTAAGAATAATCCTAATACCCATCAGAATTTGAATAATTAAATCAATTTAAACTAGGTAGATCATCAACAAAGAACAAGAAAGAGCACAACAATCCGACTCTAGATCAGTGAACTACCATTGGGCATGGAGTCAAAACCACTTTGCACATTGAAGGAAATCAAGCTAAATCATCAGGTTAAGATCTTATATGACGATGAGTAGAATAAAGGAAAGTGAACAAAAAGAAGAATGTCTACTGATGCAGGAGCATCTTTCCACCTTAGCAGATGCGCCAACAATCCAACACATAGGCACATATTAGAGAAAGGGAGATTCACCAACCCTCCCATTTTTAAATTGAAATATGATCCTATACGGATTTATGTTTTAAGGTTGAGTAAATCCAAGCCATGGATTTGTAAAGGTAGTGGATAGGGTCACCTTAATGATTGACTGTAATCAGGTCTAGATATGAGTCAGGTCTAGATATTCATTCATGGTAATGAGTCGCAGGGATAAGGTGTCTTAACTGAGACAGTGATGGCACTAAGGCGGTGGAGAAGATAAGATCGAGGAGCCCTCTTGTAAAGAAAAGAAGATAGATTCCTAGAAGAGGTAAGAGGAGGAGACGAGAGTGAGGAGCTGAGAAGCTTAGAAGCTCAGGAGTAGGAGTAGGACAAGGAACTGAGACTTTGTTGTAGTCTAGTCTCTATACATATTTCTAAACAAACATTCATCTTAATACAAAGAAAGAAGTTTTTCCTGCATATGATATCCATTTGTGTTATATGTGTTCTATGAATGATATATGTGTGTGTTTATGTATGCAATAGATGCTTGTGATATTTTTCATCTGCAGGAGAAGATAGAATTCCCTATCTTTGCATTACTGAGAAGTTCTGGGTTCTTTAGGCTCGTGCAAGGAGTGCACACCAGAGTAGCGAAACTTTGTGAGATAACACAAGGAGTGCGTATTTGGACTTTGTTGAGAGTTCGGAAGAGAATGTGACAAAAGGGCACACAAAAATATTCACAGACTCAGAAGGAGCCTCATATTTACTGAATAATCTGGAGGAAAGACTGTGTAGAGTAAGCATAACTAGAGTTACAGAAACTCTGTAAACTCTGCTAGGAGGGCATTGAGCATGTTTCAGGAGTGCATAGAGCCAATACCTTTTGAATTTTTGGAGGAGTTGAAGAAATACAGAGTTACTGAATACTTTGTAAGATCAACAAGGAGTGCATTGAGCAGGTTTAGAGAGAACTGGGTCAACACTTAGACAAGTGTTGAGAATGCCTGAGGACTCATAAAAGTGCAAGGTGAGTGTAGGAAGTGAACCTATTTCAAGTTCAAAATTTTAGCAGGTGTAGTGCAAGATGAGACCAAAGTCATTGGGCTCGTAGGAGAATGGTTCAAGAAACGCAACCCTTGAACACCTGAAATGCTTCCAAATTTGGGAGGAAGCAGAAGAGAGAAGTGGAGGAACATACTGCAGCCATTGGATCTAGGTAAAGTGTATGATTTTTAATCTCTTTGTGTGCACAGGAGTGAGGACTCGCCGAAGTCCTGAAGTGGTTAGGGTCTGTCCATCATCAAAAGGGATGGGTGGAAAAAGATCTGAAATTATGGAGTAGAATCACTCTGAGAGTTTGCAGACAAGGAGAGAGTGATATCGTCAAAGCTCTGAAGTCCATAGTATATTTGGTAATTGGTCGCCAGGAGCTATGTGTCAATAGATTTGAAACTCTGGGGAATACTACTCCTGGAGATTTCAGTCATGGAGTGTGAAAAAATCCTGAATCTCTGAAGAATAGAATAGATCACAATTGTCCGTTGTGAAGGACACATGGCAAGAGATCTGAAAGTCTGGAGGTTTAATACTCTGGGAGGAATTAAGTGAACAAGGTTGAAGAACTCCCGAAGTCAATAGGGAGTGGAGTAAATCTGGGTCGTCCATTTGATCAGGATGCTTGTTAGTGGATCCTCGTATCTGGAGGAAAATCACTACGAAATATTTGAAGTGTGGTTCTTTGAAAATCCCTGAATCCAGATTAGCAGAGAAGATATCAACCGTCCATTAGTCGAAGACACGTTGTGGGAGATCTTGCGTTCCATAGGAGGTGAGTGCAAAAGGGTAGATAATTCTTGAATTCAAAGAGAGCCTAAGATAGATCTGTTCATTGATCCTGCAAGGATAGGTGTCACTAGATCCCGCACTCCGAAGAAAAGTTACTTTGGAGGTTTTGGAGTGTGAAGGTGAAATAAATATCGAAGGTCGAAGAGTCAGAGTTCATCAGAGTCATCCATCGGTACTGGAAAAGTGTCAAAGGATCTACTACTTCGGAGGAAATCCACTCTAGAGGAAAGTAGAGTTGAGTGGAGCAATAAATGCCAAAGGCCGGAGCATCAGAGTTCATCGGAACCGTTCATTGTGAAGGGACGTGTGGCAGAAGATATGCCATTTTGGAGAAAAGTCACTACATGAGAAAAAGGAGTGTGTTGAACAAGAATTCTCGAAGGCCAAAAAGTCAGAATTCATCTGAGTTGTCTATCAGGTGAGGATAGGTGTCAACATATCTTCCAATTCAGAAGATAGCCACTTCGAAGGAAAGTGGGATCACGCGAGTTAAGAAATACCGAAGGCCGAAGTCTCGGAGTTCATCGTGACCGTAGGATAAGGGAGGGCGTGTGTCATCATATCAGCCACTCCGGAGATTGTGAAGTTCTCAGAGATTACAAGGGAGAATTGGTCGAAACTGAAATAGATTTGGACCATTGACATGGGAGGATGTGTGTCAGCAGATCGAGAACTTCAGAGGTTTGTTACTCCGTATATTTCATGGATTCGTGTTTCAAAAATTGTCAAAACACCCAGAGCCCGAAGAAATAAAGGTCGTTGATTGAAAAAGGAGTGGGGGTCTTCAATCCTTCACATGACGAGTCAGAACTTTGTTAGTTCGGAGTTCGGGGGAATTGGTGAGTGGTGAAGAGAAAACACCCACTAGTACATTTGGGTCAAATTCCAACGGCGCGTTCGACACAATTGCCACTTTAAATTGTTGGTAAAATGACAAATAGTGAACCCCCTCAAACGTCATTTCACATGACGTCGCTTTTCCGACGACATAGATTTCATGTTTATTGCGACGTTTCATACAAACAACTGTCATCTCGGATTTGAATGTCCAAACTTCATATAGGCATCGTAAAATCGACGTCTTGGAGGTGGCAAGACCGACTTCTTGGATGTGTCAAGAGCGACGTCTTGGAGGTGGAAAGACTGATGTATTGGAGGTGGCAAGAGTGACGTCTTGAAGGTGGCAAGAGATACATCTTAGAGGTGGCAAGAGCGATGTCTTGCAAGTGGCAAGAGAGACGTTAAGAGGTATCATCTCTGACATGGTTTCCATGGGATCGACACTCTTGGAGGTGGCAATATCAATGTCTTGGAGGTGGCAAGAGTGACTTTAAGAGGTATCATCTCCGATGTGGTTTCTATGGGAGCGACAGTCCAAGACGTCGCAATAGCGACTGTCATGTAGGTATTTAAAAAAATAATATAATATCAATCTTGAGAGGGACAGGTACATTAACCTTTTTTAAGATACTAGCCATATCAATATTTAAGTCTATATCAATAGTCTTAGGCAAGGTTGGTTGAGGAGGAGTACTAACTTCCAATTGTAAAGGGAGTCTTGTCTAATGAGTTTTAGGATCATTAGGATATGTCTCAGGTGTTTTATCATATGAACTCGCAATTGTTGAGCTAAATTCTGAAAGTTCAAGTGAAATCATGCATAACTTAGAGGGAAGGCCCATGCCACCTCACTAACCCTCTTTCACTTCAATCCAAATTTCCTCCAACTGAAGGGGGTTTCCCTCAATTACAATTGCGAGGACTTAGGGCAAGGAATCTCAATGTGGAGAGTGAAGTCCGAGAAAAATGTGTTTGGGTAGCTTTAGACTATTGAAGAAAGTACTTGGAGGTCTCAATATCAATGCATTTTCATTGGGAATATGGAGTTAATGTAACTCTTCAATGGAGACAAAGGGAAAAAAAAGACTTGAAAGTCTATCATAGGATTATCACCTCATAATCCTAGGTCAACCTCCTAGGAGAGAAAACCCTAGAGTTTATCCCCTGATAAACACTAGGTGTCATCCTATCCCTTCAAGAGCTACTAGCACAAGATCAAGACAACTATGTTTTAAACCCTAGGGGGATAGCCACTTCTAACCCCTAGAACTAAAACTTAGCCAAGAAAATCCTTAAGGGGATAGCCACTCCTAACCATTAAGGAAAACCTTGAATTCTTCAATGAGTTAATATGGATAAAACAAGGGAAGGGGATGATCACTCTCAATCCTTCCTTAGGGTTTCAACATTGTTCAAGGAGACAAAGTTAACATGCAACTATTACTCTAATAGAGAATTCACCAAGATATCCCAAGAAACAACACATGAAACATAATGAAAATGCTTAAGATAAGGCACATAGCATTAAGAAAACCCATTTTCACAAAACATCCACCAAAAATAAAGAGAAAACATCCACTAGATCAATCTCCAAAAAATGCGCCTAAGTATAACACAAGATGCTTCAACATTTTTTTCTCAAATGTGGGGAAAAGAGGGGCTTTGGTGCAACATCTAGCCTCCAAAGACCCTTCAATGCTCTCTTTTGCTCAAATTAAGCTATACAATCTTCAACTATTCTTCAAGTGGGCTAGGGTTTCCTTCACCAAGCGTGTAAGAAAGACCCAACATATTCCTTCACATGTGGGAATGTGGGCTTCAAAATGAGATAACATCATATCACAATCAAGAGCCCACAAAACCATCCAAGGAATTACCTTCTTTACCAGTTAGGTAAACAAAGAACCATTATCCATTTACACATGGGCATAAGAGATTCAACACAAGCACATAACCTTACTCAAGGGGTTGGCCCTAAATTTCTCTTCCAATTCAAAATTAGAACTTCAATTTGAACCAAACTTAGGTAATTAATAAAGGCCGACCCAACATTGAAATTTTATGTTTCTTTCCCCTTCTTTAGGTCAACCCTCTAAGCATCTAAAGGGTCGTTGTCACATGCATATATATATGAAAATCCTCATCATTTTCCTTTGAAGGTATATTCAAAACAAAGCTGTGATTTATGGGATAAAATCTCTCTATGAGACTTTGTTTCTATGAGAAGTCGGTTACTATTTGCTCAAGTCTTTGGGCCAAAAGTGTCATAGAATTTTGAGAAGGTTCAACATTATGTAAAGTTTTAGGCTTGGTAAAGTTTTGATAAGCTAGAAGATTCTCTTCAATCTTAGAAGCATGATCTTGTGCTTCTACAAGGATCTTTAGGGACTTGTCCCTTAACATAAATCCAAATTGCCCCTCAAAGGATTTTGTGTATTGAAGAAGGATGATGACACCATCCTTTAAGCTAATGTCCTCAGGAATTTGAATGAGTAAATTTTCAAATCTTGTGTAGAAATACTCATAGATCATGAATAAATGACAATAAGTTCCAAAACCATGCCAAATCAACTACAAAACCCTATGGCGCTCCATCACAAGCTCAATAAGTATGCTTGAAATCCATGTAGCAAGAAGGTGAGAAGTCCACATGAAACCCTATTCCATATGTAAGTTGTTATAAGAGATGTATGTAATAAAACAATTCTTAATTGAACATGTGTTCAAAGACACTGAAGATGGAAAATTATTGAATACTATTATGGAAGTTGAAGATGATAAATCCAGAAGGACTTGGCAAAAATATGGCAAACAGTCTGAAGACAAAAGTAAATTGCAGATTGAAAAAGAAGGAATAGAAAAGAGGCATGAATATAGCCTTATGTCAGGATCAAACAAGGGTATATATTCAGTGCAAACACTTGAGGTAATGGGATTATCTCTTCAAATTGTATTCAATGATTATGAACCTGTATTGATAGTTAATGGGTAGGAAATTGTCTTGAAAGGACATAAAGGAGAACTAATGGAAAATACTCTTAGTAAAGGTTGCATTATGGAAGATGGTAGAACAAGGATTCATAAGGCGAAATCAGTCCAAGGAGGTAAAACTAGTCCAGTAAATACTATGAAGTGTAAAGGATAAGAGGTCCATTAAGAACCTAAGGATAAGTTGGCAGAGGCTGATATACACAAAAAAATTTAAGATAAGTTTATTTGTACAAATTGCAAAAAGAGAAATGGTAGATGTGATCAACAAACTGAAAAGAGACAGGAAATCTTAGAGGATGAAGGCAAAGATTATTTAGTGAACTTATATGCATTTACAGTAAGCAAAAAAGGGGTTCAATGGAATGTGATATTCATGGTGGTAACAATAATTTTTATTGTTGTAAAAGTGAATTTACAACTGATTAGAAACTATGTTATATATGGTGATTTTGTTTCCTGTACAGAAAAAAAGAGAAATTTAACTTCTCAAATGAGAAGTTGGCAGATTTTGATTGAAAAGAATGAGGAATGGAAAAAGAAACTTAGTGGCTTACATATTTGTAAGAAAAAAAGGGGAAGAATGAAAAGAAATATGCAAGGAAGGAAGGCCAAAGAGAAGAACAAAGAACATAATTTAGAAATTAGGCAACATTTAGAACAATGTGAAGACAAAGAAGTCTTTTCCAAGACAAGACATCATGAAGGAGGATATGACAAGATTAACATGTCATATTAACATCAAAAGGATGAAAAATTAGAGAAAAATTTGAGTAGAGTTAATGAGAAAGGAGATGAGAAATATAATATGTTTTATGAATTTGTATTAACTGTTGAATGTGTTTTTTCAGGGTGAAAGACAAATTGTTCTTGGAGATATATTTGCTTGTGCAAATATAGAGGAGTATGGGAGTTCTCGAAATGCAGACAATCAATTTTCCTTATTGGAGTAGCCCATAGTTATATGGTTTGGGAAGTAGCCCGTGGTTATATGGTTTGGGAAGTAGCCCTAGAGCTAATTCCATATTATATTGAATTGAGTCTAAGTTTTATAATTATAATTTTGAAACCTGAGGAGGATTAAAAACTAAGATTTTGAGGATCGATTTGGATCCTTACACAGTTAAAGTGTTTAAGGAAAGGATACTTGGTGATCCTTGTGGATGAAGAAGAATTTGGTCCTTATTGGGCATCAGACTCTATGAATGGTTGGTGTTATTGTTTCTGTTGTGCAATGCACTGACTACTTTAATGTGCGCAATGAATAATGTCTTATGCACTTTCATTGAATCTTTTTCCATAGTGTACTTGGATGACAATCTTGTGTTTAGTGAAACTCTTGGGATGAGCAAATGTTGCATTTGTAAAAAGTGCTTGAAACTCTAAAACAAAATCAAATTTTGATGAACTGGAATAAATATGAATTTGTCTAAGGCCTCAATCTATTTGGATTATGTAGTGGGAGGGTGTGAACTCAATATTAATCAAATAAAAGTATACGCAATAATATATGGCCTACACAAAGGAATGTGCATGAGGTAGGAAGATTTGTTGGGGAAACCCAATAAATGTGGAAGTTCGTTTCTTATTTCTCCAAAATAGCAACCCCACTCCATGCGTTGACCTAAAAAATACATGTTTCCCTTGGGAAGAAGCACAACAATATTCTTTTAATAAGTTGAAGCATAAAATCGACAATGCACCAATATTTCCACTTCAAAAACTGACACAACAATTTGAGTTAAGTTTATGCTTAACCCTCTGCAAATTGAACCATGTTGAAAAGATGCAAATCAATATGTTATTAATCAACAAAAGGTCTAATCTTCCACTTTGAATTATTGCACTTATGACAAAGGGATTTGGGAATTGGCGCAAGTGGTTAAGAAATGGAAGAATGATATCATGGGCAATGAAATAATAATTCATATCAATTGTCAACCTATATAATATTTGTAGGCACAAAGCATGCCCCAACAAATCAAGAAACTATTGTTGGAAGGGGTTTCCTACAAAACTTTCATCTAGTGATCAAACACAAGAAGGGAGTAACAAATACAATGACATATATTTTCCTTCTAGGCCACCAATTCCAACAAATTCATCCATATGTACGATCATAAAAGATATGTTATTGATGAGTCTAGCAAAATACAAGGCCAAACATGACTAGCATAGGAAGGAGGGCAAGTTTCAAGTAGGTGCCAACATTTAGTCACACATGAGAAAATAAATATTGCAATATGATATAAATAAGTAAAATATTGGTTCATCATTAGATCTTCATTGATAGCATTCATAATGACCATGGCTCTAAAGGATCTTCATTGATAACATTCATAACATTATTCACTTGTTAAAAGGATAACCTTTAATAGAATTCATAACATTATGCATTAATGCTTATCCATTTTTTCTCTAAATGCTCATTCTTCTTGACAATTAGAGGTTGGATGTCACCTTGACTCTCCTCTATTCTAGAGTCATACATTTATTTTGTTGTATGTAAAGGGAATAACCATGGATGCAAGATGTTGCATTCATTATGTTTGATTATGGTGTTGGAATATTTCATTTGTTTCTTAGCAAGTCTCATGTCATTGACAAGTTGAGGAACCTCACCAAGTCACCATCAAGTACACCAAGTCACCATGGAGTAAGTGATTGCTACATTTAATTCCAAACAATGGTTTACTAATGTATCTGAACCAACAATAATTTCTTTACATTTCTATAAGACCATTTACGACAACAACATTAAATTCAAATTCTATTTTTATTGGATAACCATGTATCTAATCACCATTTTCTAGAGCTAATTAATCTAGAAATGTGGGAATCACACTAACCACAGTGATTGAGTTGGGCTTTATTCCTAGCATAACCTACATTTCATTGAAGAATGTTGTTATTTCATGGGAATGGTGAGTCTAGGAATAGCCAACAATGTTTTCATTCCATGGATATGCTTATCTTTTTCCAGAGCTAATAAATATGCACATGTAGACAGAACACCAACCATGGTTATTGATTTGGATTTTATGCCTAGGACTTGTGTTTTGTTGAAGAATATCAAGAATTCATGGGGACCTAATGATTGCATTCCAATCAAAGAATGAGAAATATTTTCAATAACACTCCGTCGAGCATTTTTTTCTAGTGTAGTTGCATGGGACTTGGCCAAACATACATGCGGGTGCTTACGGAACAACATTATGCCACTCGGTTTGGATTTTATGCCCTCAAAACAAATTGGCCACATTTCCTTGAATGGCTTGAGGAGACGAGTTGCAAATATCGATAAAACTCAAACTGGGACTCGGATGCATGAACCGTCAGTTGCATTGGATCTAGAGCACCAGGTTTCATCTATTGGGGCTCCTACACTATCATTCCATCGATCGGAAAACAATTTGTACATGGTGACCTACACTACTAGGTCATTTTTATCCATCACTTATCCCTTATCTCTTAATGAGCTTATTTCTTACCTTTATGGTTTGGTGTTTCTTGTTAGAAGAAAGAGGATCACATAGCAATAATATAAAACAGATGCAGAAATAAAACAAATGCCCCTTTATTCCATATTCATTGAACTCATTGGGTACATATATCACACAATAGCAGTAAATAAGGATATACATGCATTACTAGTCCATGCTATTAGATCATATGAGTATCAATTAACTGGAAATCATTCATGCAATGGCTGTATAAAATCTACTTCCAAATTACACTGGTTCAAGTAGTAGGTTTACTATTGAATAAGCATGAATATGGGAAAACAATACGAATCATAACATGTAATGGTAGCTTATTAGAGAAACAAGGAAATCACCTTTCCCATATTCATTGATGTCATTGTCTCAATAAGACTGGTATAATACAAGTAATAAGTTAGTTAGTCTTAATCTTCATATTGTATCTTCCTAAGAATGATACCACTCTAATCATACAAAAGATTCATAGTGAGTTCAATAACCTATAGATACGAGTTATGCTTTGAGTGTCATATCATGTAGTTTCCATAACAAGATATTAGTAATAGAGAGCTTAGTATGATTCTAGTCATTATGTTGTTTAGTGATGTTTGGTATAGGCTAAGAATAGAAAGAAGAATGGTCACAAGAAGGTGTGAGGAGTCTTCCTAGAGTAGTGTATGCCCTTGGTCAAAGTCATAGGAAAATTGTAATTAGAATTAGGAAAATAAAAGGAAACAAATAATGCCTTTTATTTTTCTATTCACAAGATCTGACATATATTATAGAAAGAAATAAGCGGATCTAAATTAAAATATGCTAGAATTAGCGGCTATATAAACTTATATGTAAAGGAGAAATCACACATGATACGATGAATTGGTCAGATGCAATTTGGAATGGTTGGCCCGTGTTTTCTCTTGGTATTATGGCCCTCTGTTAGTCTTGATCTTCCCTCAATCAATGAAGAAAGATCTTCAAGTACCTACCAAAACCCATTCAACCTCCATAAATATCAAAAATCAATGCGTAACATTGGCTATATAAACTTATATGCTAAAAGGAGAAATCACACATGATCTGATGAATTGGTCAACAGTACAGCTGGAATGGTTGGCCCCGCGTGTTTCTCTTCAGAAGTATGGCCCTCTGTTAGTCTTGAGCTTCCCTCAATCAATGAAGAAAGATCTTCAAGTACCTACCAAAATCATTCAACCTCCATAAATATCTAAAAAATCAATACACGTAACATTTGTAGCGCATTATTTACTCTAAGATGCATTTTTACGAGAGTGTCAGAACATACCTGAATGAGCTCCTCTTGGTTTTGAGAATAATTTATTGGAGCCATGCATCTAATATTTGATCAAACAACCTCCCTTGATTTGAAGTAACAACAACAAAGTCAACATTGAATTTGTTGTTTCTCTGTTCGATCGAGGGAGGTTTTCTCCAAGATTAAACGGATCCAATAAATTATTCTCTACTGAACATGGCCAACCACGTGAAGGTGGAATCGCTTATGGCCACTACCCCCTCCCTCACATCACTCTCAATTCCCCAATACCCAACATATAAATCTATTGAAATATTTACAGCAAAAACAAACATATTAAAATATTAAAATATTCATGTACATCATCATTTAGTACTTTTAGTCAGCCTCTTCTTCTTAGCTCTATAGTTCCTAATCATTTCATCAATATCTACGTCTTCATTCTCTGGGTGATCTTCAAAATCTGATTGTGATTGTTTCCTATCATGCAGATCATGCCTAGTAGCAGGTACTAACCGTGTAATGGAGGCCGTTGTGATGAGGCATCACCTACAAAAGAAAAAAATACAAAATTTAAATGGCCAATTTTTAAATATCATTGAACTAGTTCAGTAATATTAAAAAAAACACCTGCAATGTAATTATTTACCTAGTGCACTGGTCAGCACCATTGGAATGGTTTCCCCCATGTGCTCCTCTTCAACTGTACAAGCCTCAAGTACAACACTCTCTTCCATTGAGACCACAAACTTTATAAGGACAATCATAAATGTATAAGTGAAAAAAAATATAAGTACAAAATGTATAACTATGAAATTATTAAGTATATGATTAAAATACAGCCATACTACCATCATGTGCCAGCTTGGTCATAGCACCATCGTACGGCTACACCTCCGTGGAAAATTGGGACTAAATGGGATCAGAACCATCTTCTGGTTGCAAACTGCTATCAATGCACTGCTCTCCAATAGTACTAGTGCATTCGTTGATAGTGTTGCTCCCCTGATTAAAACAAAGTTGTAAATATTAATAATATCCAACATGATTGTATTATTTTAATAATAAAGGTTAGTGTGGATTGAATTTTATTTACTTTATCCTGCAAAGTGGTTCTTAGTATCTACCCCAATATTTTTTGATGTTCAACTACCTATTTATAGTTGTACTTGTAACCAAGCTTGAGGTCTTCCTTCGTGATTTCAGTACTAAACTCGTCACCCTGCATTGCATAAGAGTATGTATTTTTTATGTTATTCACTTCAATTACCTACAAGTTTTAAGGCGATACAAATAAGATATTTTGGTACTTACAATTCGTGACTGCAACTTCAAGTAGTCGCCCTGGCCTAGCCTGTGTTGGCCACATTTGGAAAGCCTTGATTTTGTGGCCTTTGATGTGTCATTCAATCTATCATCAAAATTTTCAAGTATGTTAATATATACCATAGTTTTGTTTACATCTAAAAAAAATTGAAGGTATTCAATTGAAATTGTAATTTACCTTCTTGCACCAGAGGGTGTTTTTCCTTCATCTGTCAATTTCTTCTATTTTACATCCTCAATGAGGGCCTTCCACTCCCTCTCTAGAATCATCATAGGATGCTCGTACCTATGATTTTGTTTCAAGTTCATCCTTTCTTCAACCTCATGAGTTTGATCTAGAATATCTAACAAGTGAGCTAGTTCCTTGTTTCCTTTATTGATCTTTTTCCTTATTAAAATCATAGGGTTGGGGGATTCATACAAATCCCTTTCACCAAGCGAATCATCATCAACATCATGTCCCATTGACTACAAATTCGACAAAATAAATGACAGTTCAATTATGTAAACAAATAAAATAATTGATCGCCACAGAAATAAAATGCACATAAAATGCAATTTGAAAATTGTTGTTCATTTACATGTTCTGAGGTTGCTATTGATTTACCACGATCATCCTGCCACATTATAGTAAAATTAGAACAGTGATCATTATCATGAGAAATAAATTCAAACTTATGAGAAATTCAAATGTATGAGAAATTCAAATGTTGATAACAAAAATAGAACACACTGGGTACTAAACAGAACAAAGCTCTCCAAAGGGATTAACACCATAAAGAACATAATGAAAATCATAAAATATGAGAGTCCTTTCTTACAGGTTAGGTAAATTAGTATACATACCACCCCCATAATAGAAACATCTGTATCTATTTGATTCAAATTGTAATCAATCAATATCTATTCCTCTGCAACTATTTATTTTATTGCACATACAAATACACGGTTTCCTTCACGTCCCTCAAATACGCAATTGGGTTTCTTATTTGTGGTTGTGGGTTGTGTATTGTTTATAAACCTTGCAATATTCCCCATTTCTTTTGGCCTTCCATCAATGTAGATAGTTACTACTTTATTTTTATCATTGTCTTTTAGTTGTATATAATTTACAGTCAAGCCATATCTTCACATACTTCTTGTATATCAGACTATTCGTATCCAATCTTTGTAGATATAACAGGGTCCGACGTACTCCATAAATTCAGTTAATCCGTCATAATAGACCTTTATGCCATCCATGGAAAATAGCCCCAAACCATGTAATGATGATGGAGAAATCCGGTATATCTTTTTGTTTACACAAAAATAAGTGTTTATTTCAGGAAGATCCTTAGGTACCCATTGTTTCACTATATGTTTGTACCTCAAGGGCACCTCGATGTCATCTATGATCTCATGATCATAAGAACACGATCCCTCTTTCATAAGAAAAAATTCCATGCATCTATGGAATTTTCTTCTGATCTTCTCACCTCTAGTTGATCTCCGCCTGTTAGACCTACTAGATGTCTCACTTTCCTCTATTCTACCTGAACTTCCCTCACTAAATGAAGAGAGATCTGACAAATACCTATTTTCCTGTACATCATATAAAACCATTAATGATAGAAACAGTCAGTAAATCAAGATGTAACATTAGTTCATTACTAGTATCCTATTAGTATCACAGTAAGCTCATAATGATTACCATAGTGTTACTCTTTCTAGTATCCTATTATTTTGGGAATTTTTCTCATGTAACTTTACCCTAAGAGTTTTTGGACAATTTAAGGACAACCCAAATAATGGCATTTATGAAAAAAATGAACAAGAAAGGTGGAACTTTAACTCAATGAAAACACTACCCTCGTTGGAAATATGAACCCAAGGAGAAGAAACAATAGAAAGGTAAAGGTGGCCTATACATGTCAAAAGGGAGCGAGCAATTGAGATTAAAGTACATTATTAAGTAACAAATATGAGAGTTGTTATTGAATCGTATCTTCACAACTCCCAATGTATCTTCACAACAGCTGAGTTCGTTCACAACTCTCGATGCAATATTACAACTCTCAAAGCATTGGTCAGAATGGCATAGGCAGTTTGGGGATATTCTTCATGCACATGGACCTTGTAAGTTTTGAACCTATGAAGTAAAGCAATGCATATAGATTCTTAAGAAAAACAAAATTTAATTAATGGCTCATACATAGAGTACACAGAGATTTTATATCGGAAACCCTCAATCGAAAAAACCTTTTTTATATTCATTATTGAATTTCACCATTCACCATACAATATATACAATGTTTTTAGGTATTCCATAGATACCAAAACCCTAATCCCTTAATCCAGGATTAATTTAGTAAACCGTTAAAAATAGCAAAATCCGCTAAAAATAGAAAAAAAAAGCCCAAATTTTTTTTTGAGGCATTGCACGTAACCAGGGGGGGAATACCTACCCCCCCTGGGACCCCCCTAGGAAAGAACCCAGCACACACAACACAAAGAGAACTACTAGAGGGATCATCAGACGTAATTTTCGAACCTAAGGCGCCCACACACACACATGCAAAGAATATAACACATACCCAACATTCTCCCACTTGTTGTTTTCTTTGCTTCTAGGGGTCTAGGGAATTATATAGTCAACAATCCAGGTCAGCAATGCCCATTGTTAGTATACACCAGGAGAACTTTTATGTGCTCACAGACTTTATCAATGAATCTGCAACATTCTTCAAAGTGTCAACCTTTTCCAGAAACACCTTCTTTTCCTCAACCATGTCTCTCACAAAGTGATACTGAACATCAATATGCTTTGTCTCTGAATGATAAGTCGGGTTATTTGCCAGGAAGATTGCACTATGACTGTCACAATCTAATCTCACTGCTTTTTGTACCAACCCAATACCTGAAAACAATCTTTGTAACCATACTGCTTCCTTGCTTGCATGAGTGGTTGCCATGTATTCAACTTATGTAGTTGAGAGTGCCACTACAACCTGTCTTTTTCTCATCCAACTGATTGCTCCTCCAAATAGGTTAAACACATAACCACTTGTAGATATTTTGCGATCCATATCTCTAACCCAATATGCATCAATAAAGCCATGTATGTCCACCACCCTGTCCAATCCTGGTCTTCCTTGGTAGTACAATCCATAACTGGTAGTGCCACGAAGATACCTGAAGACCCTCTTTACTGCTTTCCAATGCTCCTTCCCTGGTTTTGACATATACCTTCTCAAAACTCCCATTGCGTGTGCAATGTCCGGTCTAGTACAAACCATTGCATACATCAAACTGCCAACTGCACTAGCATACGGAACATGGGACATGTCCTCTTCTTCTTCATGTGTCTTGGGACACTGATCTGCAGATAACTTTACACCTATAGGAATAGGAACCTTGACCGGTTTACTTCCATGCATATTAAACCTCTGCAATATCATCTCAACATATTTTCTTTGATTCAACCAGAGTTTCCTGTCTACATGATCTGTTTTAATCTCCATTCCCATAATGAAGTTAGCAGCACCGAGATCCTTCATGTCAAATTTGGAGGATAGTTGGAATTTCACCTCCTTGATAGAATCCATGTTATTTCCTACCAACAACATGTCATCAACATACAACACTACATAAATGAAGTGATTACCAACCTACTTGACATATACACAGTGATCATCCCTGCTTCTTACAAATCCCAATCCAAGGATGTATGTGTCAAACGTTTGGTACCACATCCTAGGTGATTTCTTCAGACCATATAGTGACTTCTTTAGCTTACATACCAGCTCTTTCTTTCCCTTCACTGCAAAGCCTTATGGCTGCTTCATGTAGATTTCTTCTTCCAGATCCCCATGTACGAATGTTGTCTTCACATCCATCTGTTCCACTTCAATATCAAAAGAAACAACAATAGATAAAATAAATATAATAGATTTTAACTTAGCAACAGGAGAAAAAATCTCACCAAAGTCAATTCCCTCTACCTAGGAATAACCTTCTGCTACTAACCAAGCTTTGTATTTCTCCACTTTACCTTGTGCATTAAACTTCTTATTAAACAACCATTTGCTACCAACAGACTTTATTCTAGCTGGAAACTCAACTATATCCCATGCCTCATTATTATCCAAGGCATACATTTCTTCAACCATGGCCTTCTTCCAGAGTTTACTATCCTCTGAATTCACTGCTTCCCTGATAGTTATGGGATCATCATCAATAATAGATAAAGAAAAATTGGAACGAAAATTAGGTGGACTATACCTTTTTGGTTTCCTTTTATCTCTCACTGATCTCCTCAATATTGGGGTATGAGGTTCTTATTATTCTTCTTCTTATGCTTCCTCTTCTTCAGATGATTCATATTTCGCATCATCCAATTCAAGCTCTATTTACTCAGGTTCATATTGTGTTGGTAGGAATTCTTATTTGGACACATCTCTTACCTCTCTGAAAACAACATCTCGACTGTAAACAGTCTTCTTGGTTTTTGGGTTCCAAAGCTTATAACCTTTCACACCATCTTTATAACCAATAAAGATACATTTTTCATCCTTTTTATCCAACTTACTCCTATTTTCCTTTGGAACATGTACATAAGAATCACAACCAAACACTCTAAGATGTTGAAGAGAGGGTTTCTTTGCAGACCATACCTCGTGTGGAGTTTTATCATCCAATGCTGATGAAGGTGATCAATTGACCAGGTAGCATGCTGTACCCACTGCCTCTACCCAGAATTCTTGTCCTAACCTGGCACCGCTGAGCATGCTCCTTGATTTTTCCATCAGTGTCTTGTTCATCCTTTCTGCAACTCCATTCTGCTAAGGAGTGTATGGAGTAGTCTTATGCCTTGCTATACCACACTTCTTACAAAATTCTTCGAATTCATTTCCGCAGAATTCTCCACCATTATCTGTTCTCAATACCTTTATTTTGTTCTCTATCTAAGTTTCTACCAGAGCCTTAAACTCTTTAAATTTATCAAATACCTCATATTTATTTCTAAGAAAATAAATCCATGTGTTCCTTGAAAAATCATCTATGAATGAAACATAATACACAGATTTACCTAGGGATGGAACATGAATAGGTCCAAACACATCACTGTGTATCAACTCTAAGATCCCCTTTTCTCTTGTAGCACCAGATGGGAATCTTACTCGATTTTGTTTACCATATATGCAATTTTCACAGAAATCAAAATCCAGAGTGCAATTAGACATACCTTCAACCATTCCTTTACTGTGTAGTGTTTGAAGGCCCTTTTCCCCAATATGCCCCAGTCTTTGATGCCACATCATGGTCCTGTTTTCAGGGACGATATTGGTCTTGTCTTGTTTATTTGTCTTCTCAAGGACAACAAAACTGTTACACCCATTAGTATAAGTTCTTCCCAACAACTTGTATAGAGTTCCACACCGAAATCTCCTCATCAACACCATTTCCCCTCATGCCATCTTGCAAGTTTTCTTTCCAAATACAGTATCCACTCCTGCATCATCCAACTTGCTTATAGATATTAGGCTCCTAACAAGTTTTAGAATGTGCAGAAACCCAGGGAGTGTTCTAATCCTTCCATCTTTTAGCAATAAATTAACCCTTACACGTCCCAAGATTTTTGCTATCAAGTCATCTCCTAGGAATACATCACCACCATCATATTTTTCATATTCAAAGAACCACTCCCTGTGAGAATTTATATGGTATGATGCACCTGAGTCGATCAACCATACATCACGGTCTGCATGTGTACTTGTAGATGCTAGGTAAACAACACCTCAATCTTCAGTGGAGTTTTTCGCCTCTGTGGAAGAGGTACTATCAAATCCCTTTGGTTTTTCAACCTTCTTAGACTTGCAATCTTTCTTATAATGCCCTGTTTTACCACACTTCCAACATTTCCTTAAATATTTTCCTGGAGACTTAGATCTACCTGTAGATTTAGATCTCCCCTCTGAAGGATTACTAGGATTCCTATCTTGGGTATGACCTCTTACAAATAAATCATCTGTGTTATGACCATCCATGTTTTTCTGCCTCATCTCTTTAGATAACAAGGATGAAATTACATCCTCATACTTCAATGTAGATTGAGTGGTACTACCAATTGCTACAACCAGATTATCCCAAGAGTCTGGCAAAGAACATAACAAAGTAATACACTTATCTTCTTCTGCAATTGTAATATTAATAGAGACAAGTTGACTTACCAGAGTATTAAACGCATTTAGATGTTCTGTCACAGAATCTCCATCTTCCATCCTAATATGATACATCTTCTTTCGAAGAAACAACTTGTTTTCCAGGGACTTTGATTGATACAAATTCCCCAACTTATCCCATATTTCCTTGGTTGTAGACTCTCCTTAGACATTCAACAATACCGAATTTGCCAGGCACAGTCGAATAATACTCTTTGCTCTTCTGTCCAACTTCTCCCAATCTTCCTTCGACATACCATTAGGTGGTGCACTAGTAGTTTGTGTACTGGTAGGTTGTGTACCAATAGCCCGTGTGCTAGTAGACGATGTACTAGTAGGCTGTGTACCAGGATCCACAATGATCCATTGTTCTTTGTCTACAAGAAGGTCCTCCATATTCAGCGTCCATAGCTCAAAGTTTTTACCGTTGAACTTCTCTATCTCGATTTTAGAAGAGATTTCCATTCCTCTTTCTGCACTCAAATCAAAATTGCAAAATCTCCCACTAAACCCAGGTTTATCATAGACCCAATATAAACTTGATCTATTAAGACCGAGACAAACCCTCAACAAAAAAGGTGTCCCTTTGAAGCCAAAAACGAGCTCTTATACCACAAGTAATTTTTAAACCTGTGAAGTAAAGCAATGAATATAGATTCTTAAGAAAAACATAATTTAATCAATGGCTCATACACAGAGTACACAGAGATTTTATACCGGAAACCGTCAACCGGGAAAACCTTTCTTATATTCATTATTGAATTTCACCATTCACCATACAATATATATAATGTTTTTAGGTATTCCATAGATACCAAAACCCTAATCCCTTAATCTGGGATTAATTTAGTAAACCGCTAAAAATAACAAAAACTGCCCCGAAAAAAATTTCAGGGCACTGCACGTAACCAAGGGGGGAATACTTGCCCCCCCCTGGGACCCCCCTAGGAAAGCACCCAGTGCACATGACACAAAGAGAACTACTAGAGGGATCGTCAGATGTAGTTGTCGAGCTTGACATGCCCACACACACACATGCAAAGAATATAACACATACCCAACAGACCTCTCATTCCATGCCACATTAGAAATATTGGAGTGGAAACTTGTTTGCACATTTGGAGGCATGTGTCACATAGTTTGATGGATGACCTCATAGTTGTAACATTATGTTTGATAGAATAGAACATTATCATAGGTGTGAAATATGTGTTGAACAAAAAAAGTGATGTTCTTAGTTTGTAGCTTATTGTTGGCACAGGGGAAGACCCAGGGTTCAATGCTACAACATTGCACCAACAAAACCCTAACTACCAACCCTTTCTACAACACCTGCGAAGTAGATGAAGTCTCACCCGAGGTAGAGGAAGGGGTGGTTGCAGGATTCAAATGTCTGCAACCTTAGATGGGACATAGATCTGTGATTCTAACACTTAACAGAGCACTTAGCAGTTAATCTTCATCAATATTCAATTCTTAGTAACAGCGCAGACGAACCCTAATTACAGAGTATCGCAGTATGCAACCAGATCCATCATCTAATAACACTTAACACAAAAGGAACAAATTAGATCTAGCATATTCAAACACTAAGCACATCCATATAGGTCAGATCTAGCATTCACTCACCTGATTAAGCACAAAGCAAAATCCGATCTATCTAACATTCATCACATAGAAACACATCAATACATCACACAAAGAAGAGAAACACATGTGCGTGGCTCACCCCCACCCTAGGGATACATCCACCAACTCTTCTTCTTTATTAATGTATTCAATCGGTTACATCATGCATTCACAAAAAACCCTTCTGCACACAGGACATAAGATCTGCGTAGCTCGCTAGATCCTTCTTCCTTGCGTTGTAGCACAAAGCCTTCTATAATCTCTATAATAACTTGCACTTAGCTCTGTAACCCTTATACAGTTATGCAAAGAGCACTACTAGCACTTATATTACATCAAACAGATAGGCTACCGTCCTCTTACTTACTTCACCTAGACATCTATTTATACATACAAAAGTGGGCCCAAGCATGGGTGAACCCACGAGCTGACATCCCTTTCCCATTACATTGTCCCAAAACCCAAAAAGGGGCCTGAAAGTGGGTCAATATCCCATGATCTCTGCTTTGTCTAGCGCTCCATCTTCGACAGGCTGTTGAATTGCCAAAAATGGTCAAATATGACCAAGTTTTCTTCAAAACTTGGTCAAGGGCCAACAGGCCCCCAACAATCACCTGTGACTCATCTCGAGTCACTCTGGTTTGAGCAATTCCGCTTCGAATGCCTCAATATTGGCTCAAGATACTTCGATCTACTGCAGTGCTACTACTTCTTGATTAGTGAAACCCTGAATAAGTGCATCATTGACTGGTATTTCAAGGCGTTGTTCTATTTTACTCACAACCTGGTCAAGTTCTACTCCTTGGCTTTCAAGTTCATTGAATAATTGGCATGCCTTTTCTTTCACTGGTTGAAGTCATTGAGAGACTTCCATTACTTTACTCTGGAGTGTGTGTACTTGTTGTCAGGTTGTGCGTTGCTCTGGAAACCTCTTCATTGTATCAACTGGTGACAAGGCCTTTAGCTACACTTGTAACGTGTCTGCCTATTGATGTGCGTGTCGGAGATGCGACTCCAACACCTATAATTATGTATTTTTCGTGAGGTTTTCATATGTTTGGGTGCTTCTGGAGCTCGACTTCTTGTATTCCAAGGAAAAGACTTTTAGTCGATCAACTATGATTCGGATAGTGGCCTCTCTTATATCTCTTATTTCTTGAGGTGTCTCAGGCACAGTGTGAAGTTCAAGGTCTGCGATGCACTACTGAAGTTGTTGGATCACTCCTTCCAGTTGTGCCACCTTCTATGGAACTCATTCTTCTATCTGGACTTCGATTATTGTCACAGAATGAAGTGCTCTATGAACCCATTCTTGTACTTTGAGTTGCTCTACGATCAATTGTTCTCTGTCTTGTTGTAGAGTTTATTTCTCTTCCTCCCACTTTGCTTGAAGAGCTATTTTTTCTTGTTTTGCATTACTACACTATTCTAGCATATATTTATGTGCCTGTGCCAAAGATTGGGTAGCTTGCGCTGTCTCTTCCTGAGTTCGTCAAAGGTGAACTTCAACTTTACTGGAAATCTAGTGCAGTTGGGCTGGCTCATCTCCTGGTTCTTCTGTTCCACTTGTCAAGGGTGCAATAGAAACTGTGTGGATGGATTGTAGTGCCTGTTGCAATTCTCAAAGTTCACCCTTGATTTGGCTAAATACCTCCTCTTGCTTTGCTTCTTTCTTTTCTGCAATCTCTAATGAAGCATCATTCAACGGAGTGACTAAGAAGTTGAAGTCATTTGAGGTGAGGGTAGTCTTAAACGTAGCCTTGGTGGCTTTGGATTTCTTTCAGGATGAAGGATTTGGTGGGGTAACCTTTATTTTCTTAGTTGGATCCTCTTCGTTTCTAGGTGGAGTAACTTCGCCTTTGTTTTGCTCAACTTTTGCGCCACCTAGTTCTCCACCATCATTTCCCTTCTCAGGTGAGGTTGAATATGTCTCCACCGATGTTCTATGGACATCATGCACTTCGTCATTTTTCTTCATTTTACTTGGTCCAGGTGTGTCCAGCATAGTTTCAGGGCTATCCATATCAGACATCTCTGGGAGGTCCGCTGGAACAAGGAGGTCTGTCGACCATTCCTTGGTAATCTCCTCCAAGTCATCTTCTGTCAATTTGTAATATGATTGGAGCTGTTGTTTATGCTCATCAGCACGCGCTATAATGTAGGTGAAGTGGAGGTCCGTGTTGAACTTCATCAAGGGTCTAAACCTATAAAGTGTGTTCGGGGTGATGCGCAGTGTAGACTGGATTGCTATCTTTAACTGGTTATAGTAGGTGTGGAAGACGACATTGCACTTCCATTGTTTTCTCATGTCGCGGGAATACCACAGCGTACAGAACTTCGCGGCCAGTGGTTCGAAGGGTTCTATATCCGGGAAAGTGGTGCCTTCTGGCAGCTCCCAGGAAATGAAAGATATCAGTATGAGAATTCAACTAAAGTGGAAGTCATACCCTTGGTATTTCGCTTCTCTGCAATTAATATCTAGTTGGTTGACAAGGTACTGCGCCCAGTTCATCTATAATCCCTCTGCGCACTTCCCTGCAAGGTCAACCACAAATCTAGTCACTTGAGTTGGTCTATTCTTACGAACTAACTTGCCCGCGATCAGCTGACAGGAAAGTTGCACTACGCCACTATGGATAGAGGCTACCTTGTAGCCTCGAGTGCCCTTCTCGACATCGCCATAGGTTTCCTTAATTATTTGCACTAATGCTCAGTCGGAGGTCTTGCCAAGGTAGAACTTCTGTGGGTTAGGGCCTTACATGCTAATCCCTATGATATGATTTACCAAGGTCCGATCCACAGTGATGCATCGGTTTAGCCATAGGTATCCTCCTTGATATAAATATAGAAGCAAATTTACGCACACATTCACCTCCTGGTGTCTGCCAAAGTGCGAGATCTTCATAACATTCAGAAATGTAGAATGCGCGAGGTTTTGGGTCCAAGACTGCGGGACGATCTTCAATTTCTTTCCCTTTGTCTTTGTTAGATACTTGTGTAGGGCAAGCATACTATAGAATTTCCCGTTGTCGAGATTGAAGTCACTAAAATTCAACGCTGCGAGCTTGTCTTGATCGGATCGAACTATGTGCACCCCTTTTAGAAGGTACGCAGTGATCAAGGTATACTCGAAGTCTCTAGGTACACTGTCATGGTTAATCCCACCGCTCAGAGGTGGTATGTAAGTCGACAAAATGTGTGGAATAAGCTTGGTGTTCGCAATGTCATCTTTGTACTTTGTTCTTGTCTCTGTCGTGGTTCGGGAAGGTCCTTCTCTATGAGAAGTTAAGGGAGAAGCTTGGACTCCTCTTGTTGATGACGCTTGCACACCTGCAGACATCCTTCTTTCTGAAATGACTCTCTCAGTCATTAAGTCAACCGAAACTTCTTCAATTTCTTTCTCTACTGTGCTGAGCTCATCCGACATACAAGCTCGGGGTCGATTAGATCGTGTGTGACCTGGATTTAGAAACTGTAGTGGAGGGTACGGGAACAAGGCGATGATCACAGTGAAAAATAATCTCATGTTGTGGGCTCAAGTTCTTAGTTAGAAAAAGTTATTATCAGTGCGTGGCATGGTGGACTAAGTAATAAAGTTAGCAATGGTCTGCTTCCAACGGGTATGAGGTGCCATTAACTCATGTTATGTCCATTATGGTGTGGTTTGATGGTCTAGTGGTGAACCATTAATGCTTTTTGACTCGATCGGAGCAGCAGTCGAATGGTTATATCAGCTTCCCACGGCTATATTGCTTCGCCTCGACGAAGTGGCCTATGTCGCTAGTCTAATATCTCAACGAAGTTCAATTTCTGCAAGTTTCCCATTCTGCGAGGTATTTTGTAGTCTATCAATCTTAGCTTTCCTTTTACTTAGTTTCTTATCCTTTTTTCCAGTGAGCTTCATCTCGGGGATTCTCTTCCCATTTTGATTCTTATTTTCCTTGAACATAGGTACTTCGCGGTGCTAAGATTCTCTCCTAAGATCCAGGGGTAATAATTCTTATTTTTCTGGGACATGTGCTTCGGTCTTCTGTGAGACTTCTGACATTCTTTTAGCTTTGACATCTGGGCCTCTAACAATAAGTTTCTTTGATCTGTTCCCCTATTCTTCAATCAACTGCGCAATCCTTCTGGTCATGAAATCTGTTAACTCTTGTCTCTTTTGTTCTAAAACCTTTTCTTCTTCTTTCTTTTTGGCTTGATCTCTCTTAATCCAAGGTTTTCCAGGTAACATAGTAAACGGGGCACTGTCCTCAATAAACTTGATAATCTCAAAATATTCTTCGGTCGAAGTTTCATTAGCATTCATAGATATCTGAGTGATATTTCCACATAGGGTCACCAACTTTCCTCTAAAGAGTCCTATTCCTTTTAGTGAACGGATCAGAGTAAGTCGTCCTATAACTTCCCAAGTTCTCCCTGCCATGATGTTCACTGGTGTTTCTTCATCAAGAACACAGTCAATGTCTAAATCTCCTATTCTTACTTCGATGCATTCTTTTTCTTTAAAGATCTATGATAACCTAAAATGTCGGTGGTCATTCAGGGTCTCTTTCATCTATGGTAATACTTTCTCGGATTCTTTCTGAGATTCGGCTATTTCTAGAGCCAACTTAGGGTTTTCTTCATTTAGATTMATTCTTTCAAGCTTAGGAATCATTCTAGGGAAATCCAACACTTCATGGTCCAAAGATTTGCAACGGAGACAACTAGGTCTTCCACCCGGGCATTCCTTAGCTAGAGGTCCTAGTTTTCTGCAACTGTAACATAGGGTTAATCCTCTCTTTCTTGTAAATGATCTCCAGCCTCTTTTGTACTGTGCACTAGGATCATGGTAGTTAGCCTGCAAAAAATTCTTTCTAGGATCTTGCATTTATTGGTTAGTCCAAACATTCTTTCTATGCATAGGTATAACATATTTATTATTATTCTTACCAGATTTATTCATATCATACCTTCTTTCATTTAACAATGCCCTAGTTTTCAAGCTAGAATAGACTCTATCAAGCATACCTAGATCCATAAAAAAATTTCACTTATCTTACTTTTACAGATCATAAGGCTTCCAGATCTAAAAACTTTTAGTTGTTGTTACCTCTATCAGAGCACAGAGCTTACAGATCTTACCACTTTTTGTAGATCTGACCTCTTTTCTTCAGAAACTTCCACTTTAACCTTTCTTAGAGCACAAAGTGTTCATGTCTAACTTATTTTCTTCAGATCTGTCCTTCCTTCTTTAGCACAGATCTTCCAAAGTTTCAGGAAGAATCTTTTCACAAAGCTTCTTCTTTTTCAGTTCCCAACAATCACATTTTCAGGTCCCGACAACGGAACCATTTGTTGGCACAGGGGTAGACCCAGGGTTCAATGCTACAATAGTACACCAAAAAAACCCTAACTACCGGCCCTTTCGACAACACCTACGAGGCAGATGAAGTCTCACCTGAGGTAGAGGCAGGGGTGGTTCCAGGACTCAGATGTATGAAACCTTAGATGAGACACAGATCTATGATTCTAACACTTAACAGAGCACTTAGTAGTTAATATTCATCAGTATTCAGTTCTTAGTAACAGCGTAGACAAACCCTAATTATAGAGTATCGCAGTATGAAACCAGATCCATCATCCAATAACACTTAACATGAAAGGAACACATTAGATCTAGCAGATTCAAACACTAAGCACATCCATATAGGTCAAATCTAGCATTCATTCACATGATTAGGCACAAAGCAACATCAGATCTATCTAACATTCATCACATAGAAACACATCAATACATCACACAAAGCAAAGAAACACAACATGTACGTGGTTCACCCCCACCCTAGGGCTACATCCACCAAGTCTTAGTCTTTATTAATGTCTTCAATCAGTTACAGTACACAGTCACCAAAAACCCTTCTGCGCACAGGATAAAAGATCTGCGCAGCTCGCTAGATCCTTCTTCCTTGCGTTGTAGCACAAAGCCTTCTATAATCTCTATAATAACTTGCACATATCTCTGTAACCCTTCTATAGTTATGCACAAAGCACTACTAGCACTTAGATTACATCACA
>SNQJ01S0008656.1:60147-83486 GCA_010110895.2 Picea sitchensis | reverse complement strand
CAACTGGCTACAGACAAGCAATTTTCTGCCTAGCCATAGGCATTTATTGTAGATTCCACCACCAAGCCAAGGTTGTGGGACCACATGGGAAAAGATCTAGCTATTGTTTCTAGTTCACACACATAGCCCATCCCACAATGCTTATAAAATAACTAGACTAGACATCTACCTCAATATTTCACAATGCACGAATCTCCTCTAGGGTTCACAATGAACCTTTAACCAACAAGAAATCTACCTTCCCATCCTTCACAACAACAAAAAAGTAATTCCCTTTCTATCCAACATATTCCCTCGGGAAAAAAAACATCTTATCGTGTGCAAAGTTTTAGTGCAAAGGAAGGCACATTCATTAATTATCATGTGTCTTATCTAAACAAAATAAGCTCACAAAGAACATTAATTCTTCTATAGTTGCATAAGATATCATGCTTCACAAGAATTAGTTATTCACTATCAAGATGGACAACAAACTAGCATTAAGGAGGGATGGGACTCTCAGTTGTGTATAATTTAAATTAGACCATATAAGGGTAACTCATATCTATGGACGCTTCAAAATGTTATTTTCCTGAACTTGCAATGCAAGTCGGTCAAACCAATTGAATCACTTACAATTGATTAAGTTTCCTACAAACTAAATTGAGAAGCTTCAACGAGAAATGGAACATCTAAATTAAATTATGATGAAGTGAGGAAAATATGAAAACAATAGGAAATGCTATGAAAAGAAAAGAGGAAAACAATGGTGGACCATTGATCCCTTTTGGAAAATTCTCTTAGAATCAAATAGGTAAACTATAGTGGGCCATCAATCTTGTGTTTTAGAAGGGTTTCCAAACTTGACATTGAACCCTTTGTTATAATTAGTTTATTTGATAATTTCTATTTCACAACCAACAACCTTATAATGAGGCCCAACCCTCCCTTGTGTCATGTCATTAACCAAAGGGATGTTTGCAAAAGAATTGAATGGTGTAGGAAATAGTAGCCCTAAGAAACGAAGAAAAATATATATTCCTGATCATTTAATGAAATAGTCTTCATGGTCTCTTAATAATTTAATGAAATTCTTTGTGGTCTCTTGACCATTTAATAACAATTCCAGTGGTCTCTTTTTAGGGATATTAGTCAAAAACTTAGTCTATGAAGATTTAAATAATCATATTTAAATATCCATGATAAATGAATATATGGTAGTCCTTGTGAATTTTTTATTAATTAGTAAGTAAGAATTAATACAATAGCTATCTTGGTTCAAAACATTGTCCATCTGATCTCCTAATAGAGCTCAAAATTCACCTTGATATCTTTTATTCAGGGGTTTAATGGTCACAATTCCATCGGCTAGATTAACTAGGTGAGTGATTTTTTCATAGTTTATACTCTCATCAAAATAAAAACATAAAATAGAAGCATTTTGAAGAGATTTGGGGGTGTCAAGTCTTCCAACCATTGTCTTATTAGGGCTCACACTTAGAAAATATTGGGTTAGTGATTTAGTCTTTTTCATCTAAAATAATTGACTCTAGTAATGTAGAGCACAACCAATGCCTTCAATTTGGGTTTCTGGTTAAATTATGTAGAAATTTTAATACAAATTATGTATTTCCTGGATTCTCTCGATATAACAATTATATGCCACTGTTAAATACATAATCGCTTCTACAAATATTCTTGCAGAATTTAAAACACAATTGCCAATTGCAATATCAAGAAGAAAGATCAATCACACATAACACAGATGTTTTACTAGTAAAGCATAAAGATAAAAAACCCACTATCATATATTATGTATATATCATGGATCAGGAAAAAATATCATACAAAACTCTAATCCAAGAGATCTCAGTACAATATACAATTGTCTCACACTATCATACAAAAATTGACAAATTCATGTGCTAATTTACTGCTTCCAGACAACCCGCCTCCTCTGCGCAATCCCTGCTAATGGAAATCCCTTCAATGAATGAATTCCTCTTGCCTTGGCTGCACATTCCTCATGGGAACATCCACTGTGTGTTTTTTTTCATGAGTGCACTCACTAATGTCACAATTGATAGTCAAACTGTCCCTTTCACCTGTTATCTCAACTGGGTCTCCACTGGATCTGACATGCATGTAGTTAATAGTGGTAAATATTTAGTTGCATGTGAGATCACTTATTATGACTTAATTAATAATTAATTCACTGATCTCTCACTAGTGTAAGTTCAGTTACAACTAGTACAACTGAGCTTAACTCACTTAACTGAGTTAAACTACTTCACAACTCACATAACTACACATCCAACTCTGTTACAACTTCGAATCACTTAGTTACAACTAATTCAACTTGCATGTTCCACCAGTCAACCTTTGAACTTGAATTTCCTATAGCTAACTGATTTTCCACTTCAGTTAACTATTTCCAAGTGCTCATTGAGAATATACTAATATTTATTGTCCAACTATTATTAAGGGATAATAATAGTTGACATACATCTATAAATAGAATTCTCTCACCATCTATAAATAGACATCATATATAAATAGAATTTTCTCATCATCTAAAAATATACTTCCACCTAAAAATAGCCTGAGGCTCCATCCTAGTGTAGGTGCATAATTTTCACTAGGATCTTCTTGTTGAATCTCAACACTCCCTCTCAACAAGAAAGGGAGTATCATTCACCCCGATCCTGTCTCTATGGTATTCAAATTTTCTCCTGGTGAGTGCCTTCGTCAGAATGTCTGCATCCTAATCTTCCGTAGGAATGTACTGAAGCAACACGATCTTCCACTACACACAATATCTGATATGATGATACCGGATATCTATATGCTTAGATCTATCATGAAATATAGGATTAATCGAGAGTTTAATGCAACTATGAATATCACAATGAATCACTGTCAGATATAAATGAGAACCAAACAAACCAACCAAGATCTTTCTCATCCAGATAGCCACACATGCAGCTTGACTCGCTTCCATGTATTCTACTTCCGTTGAACTGAGTGCCATGAATCTCTGCTTCCTACTGTACCAAGAAACAACTGTAGATTCGATACTAAAGATCACCCCTGATGTGCTCTTTCTATCCGTTGGACTGCCCGCCCAATCTGCATCCATGAAGCCATGCAACTTCACCTCATCCATCTATCTGTACCATAATCCATACTCAGATGTGCCCCTCAGGTATTTCAGGACATGCTTACCTGCCTTCCAAAAGAGCTTGGTAGGCTTAACCATCACTTGACTCAGCTGGTTAACCGCATAGAAAATGTTCAGTCTCATGTTCACTAGATACATTAGTGAACCCACTAGCTGTTGATAGACAATAGCATCCATTACCTCTCCATAAGTAGCATCCTCTTTCCTTTAGTTTCCTGGAAGAGGATTATCCATGGGTTTGCAGCCCTCCATGTGAAACTTACCCAGTATCTCCCTTTCATACTTGCCTTGAGACACAAAAATTTCACTATCTCGCTGCCATATTTCCAATCCAAGAAAATAATGAAGAAGGCCCATATCCTTCATCTAGAACTCCTTTGCAAGGTCCTCCTTGCATGAGTGTATCAGCTGCTCATCACCAATTAGTATTAAATTATCAACATAAAGAACAATGATTAAAATCTTACCCTCCACCACAATTTGGTATAGGTTTTCATCCGCTTCACTTTTGGTGAAGCCTAGTCCGGTGAAATAGTTGTCTATCCGAGTGTACCAAGCATGGGGTGCTTGCTTCAGCCCATACAACGTTCTTTTGAGTCAGCACACATGTGACTCACTGCCGAAGATCTCAAATCCTTCAGGCTGCTCTATGTACACTTCTTCCTCAATGATCCCATTTAGAAACAAAGTTTTTACATCGATCTGATGAATGCACCAGCCCATTTGCATTGAGAGTGAAAAGATGGATCTTATGGAAGAGTACCTTGAGACAGGTGCAAAGGTCTCATCATAATCTATCCCCTTGACCTGTGAAAATCCCTAGGCCACAAATCTGGCCTTTTATTTCTCCAAACTCCCACCATCAGCTTGCTTTACCTTGTAGATCCATCTCAAACCTACCATTGATTTGTTGATCAGTCTTGGGACAATTTCCCATGCACTATTTTTGACAATGGATTCATACTCCTCCACAATTGCATCAACCCAAGTGGGATCCTGCATTGATTCTTGAAAGGAAGATGGTACAATCACAATACATTTTCTCATGAGAGCCATGTATCTAGTAAATTGTTCAGGAGATTGTCTCTATCTACGCTATGAAGTAGGGGCTCCTACATTCTGTGCAACATATAGTATCAATCTATCAGCTTCCATGGTACGCTTTCTTCCATTTCTGATGGATGATTATGCATGAGTGGCTTCCTCCACTCCATGAACCTCATCATGTGGTTGATCCACATTTTGAGACTCATCTTTGGGAGCCAACAGTTCCTCCTTTACATGCAAGTCTAGCTCCCTCTGAAGCGACAACCGCATGGCTTTCCCCTCATCGAATTTTATATCCCGTTGCATAATAGTCATATTAATGTTAGGAGAATAGACATGATAAGTATGGGGTGTTTCTATGTACCCCACAAATATCCCAACTTCAACAATCGGCTCCAGCTTCTTCCTAGAGTTCTTGGTCACATGCACATAAAGAGATCAGCCAAAAATCTTAAAATGAGAAAGATCAGGTTTCTTACTAGTGAAATCTTCTTCAGGTGTACTCATTCCAAGTACTCTATGATGACAACAATTTTTCACATAAACCTTAGTATTGCATGCTTCCTCCCACAAATTCACTGGTAGGCCCTGATCATGCAACATCGCTCATGTTGCACCCATGATTGTTATGTTCTTCCTCTCCGCGACCCCATATTGTTGTGGGTTATGAGGTGCTATGAGTTCTCTTTGAATTCCTTATTTGTTGTAGAAGTATTTGAATTCATTAGAGATGTATTCTCCACCTTTATCGCTCCTCAGAGCCTTCACTTGCTTCCTCGACTCTTTCTCCACCAATGCTTTAAACTCATAGAACTTTGAGAATGTTTGATCCTTCTTCTCCATGAAGAAGATCTAGCATTTACGAGAAAAGTCATCAACAAAAATAACATAATACTTATGTTTTGATGTTGAAGCAACCGAGAATGGTCCACACACGTCTGTGTGAATTCTCTCCAGGATCACCGAAGCATGGTTCTCCTTTTCATGAAAGGTAGACTTTACATAATTCCCCATGGTGCAACCCTTGCACTAATGTAACTGAGAAAGTGTTCACATTGGAAGTCCATTATACATTTGTTGCATTATTTTCAAGGCTCCATGATGAATATGTCCCAATCGCCTGTGCCATAATTTGCCCTCATCCCGAATCATAACTTTTTATTCCTTGTCCATCATGGTAGCGCAACCATATACCTCCAACTTGTAGAGATTCTTAACTCGAATACTTATCTTCTTGACTTGACCCATTATTTAATGTCGCAGGAAGGATTTTCCATCACTGAAAACAACATCATAGTCTCTGTCCTCCAACATTGCAACTGAGACCAAATTTTTCTTTAGACCTAGAACATGCATAACATATTTCAATTGAAATGGTTTACCTGAATCCCTAGGAAAGGTAATGGTACCAATGCCAGTCGCACTGTATCGTCCATCATCACCCATCTCTATATGCATTTTGAGATCTCTCTCCTCCAAGTCACTGAAAATATCCTTATCTCCTGTTATGTGGAAGGAAGCACCATTATCCAAATACCACACTGATCCCAATGCACTTGACGCCATGCATGTGATTAAGGAGAAGTAAAGTTCAAATTACGAGGCAATGGACTCACCAGCTGCATCTCCAATAGTCTTCTTGTTATTGTTCTTCTCTGAACAGTTAGTAGCGAGATGCCCATGTTCGTGACAGTGAAAACACTTCACTTTGGACAAATCCAACTTCTTGCCTTTAGAATCAGATTTCGAATGGAATTTCTTCCCCTTCCCTTTCCTTGCCTTGGAAGCCAAAGAAAAATCCTCTTCATCATCATTCTTTGATGAAGAGAAATCTCTAGTGTTCCACCTGAACTCCTCCTGCACTAGATCCGACCATAGTCGTTCCCAATCTGACAATTTTTCCCTTCCATTGATAGAGTCTTGATAACTGTGCCAACTCTTGGGAAGTCCTAGGAGAGACAATATCACCAAATAATCATCAAATATTGTTACTCCCACACTCCCCAACTCATCCTAACATTGGACAAACTTCGTGAGATATTTTGGAATGGAGTCGCCCTTCTCCATCTTGATCTTCCTCATTTTATATTTGAGCGCCAATTTCCTATGGTCGTTGTTGTTTTGGAATAGATTCGTTAAAGTCTTCCGCATTGCATATGGTGTGAATTTATCATGGAGGCTTGAGACAATGTGGTCTCTTACTCCCTCCAACAGGATCCTCCTCGCCTTTGGCACTTTATTTCACCATGCATCAAGATTTGCAGCATCTGTAGCATCTAGCTTAGGAACATCTTTGTCTATGAATTACTTCAAGCCATTTTCTTCGAGTCCTGCCTCCATACTGTCCTTCCAAGAAATGTAGTTCAAGATTCCCTCAAGTGCATAATCTAACCTCAAGCCATTGAAATCCATTTCAATCTTGAATCAGATGTAGCACCGAGAAAGTCTTTCTACAAATTCGAATTCTATCCAATCACAAACTCAGCTTCTGCAATATTCTATGCGCTGATACCATGTAGAAATTTTAATACAAATTATGTATTGCCTAGATTATCCTGATCTAACAATTATATGCCACTGTTAAATACATAATTGCTTCTACAAATATTCTTGCGGAATTTTAAACACGATCGCCTATTGCAATATCAGGAAGAAAGATCAATCACACATAACACAAATGTTTTACCTGAAAAGCATAAAGATAAAAACCCCACTATCATATATTATGTATATATCATGGATCATGAAACAATATCATACAAAAATCTAATCCAAGAGCTCTCAGTACAATATACAATCATCTCACATTGTCATACAAAATTGACAAATTCATGTGCCAATTTACTGCTTCCAGACAACCTGCCCCCTCTGCGCAATCCCTGCTAATGGAAATCCATGCAATGAATGAATTCCTCTTGCCTAGGCTGCGAATTCCTCATGGGCACATCCACTATGTGTGTGGTTGCATGAGTGCACTCACTAATGTCATAATTGATAGTCAAACTGTCCCTTTCACCTGTTATCTCAACTGGGTCTCCACTAGATCTGACATGCATGTAGTTAACAGTGGTAAATATTCAGTTGTATGTGAGATCACTGATTGTGAATTAATTAATAATTAATGCACTGATCTCTCACTAGTGTAATTTCAGTTACAACTAGTACAACTAAGCTTAACTCACTTAATTGAGTTAAACTACTTCACAACTCACATAACTACACATCCAACTCTATTACAACTTTGAATCACTCAATTACTACTAATTCAACTTCCATGTCCCACCAATCAGACTTTGAAATCGAATTTCCTATAGCTAATTGATTTTCCACTTCAGTTAACTATTTCCAAGTGCTCATTGAGAATAGACTAATATTTATTGTCGAACTATTATTAAGGGATAATAATAGTCGACATACATCTATAAATAGAATTCCCTCCCCATCTATAAATAGACATCATCTATAAATCGAATTTTCTCATCATCTAAAAATAAACTTCCACCTAAAAATAGCCTGAGGCTCCATCCTAGTGTAGGTGCATAATTTTCATTAGGATTTTCTTGTTGAATCTCAACAAATTAATGATTTCATATTATGTTTAGTCCTTAGTCTAAGTAGTATTGGAGGGAGATTTTAATGGTAGAAATTACCCATTCTTATTTGTAGGTTCCAATTGTTGTTACTTTGTTAGAATAGGGCTTATGTCATATCACCCATAGTTATACGGAAAACAACATTAATTTTATTACATTTAATCCTCCTCTGTGTAATTACTCAGGGGTTAAGGCTTTAAAATCTCATCTTCATTCAAGGGTATATAATCACACACAATTATAAAAAAAATTGAATGTTGGTAGGGTTTTCTAATTAGAAACAATTATACTGTAGTTGTGGACTTGGAGCATATATTTTTCCTCCAATTAGTGGCCTAGTTTCATAAACCTCAAATTTGCATCACCCTCTCTACTATCAATCCAATGATTTCAATTATCAAAAAACCATGCTCTTTGATTTGATCCATAGTGTCTTATTACCGTACTAATATGTTGGTTTTGTTAATTAACTACACCAATTAATATTCACATAGTTTTCTACCATTTCACTATTACTACTTATATCCCAAAATTGATTATGCAAGATACAACCTAGATTAATGAATTTTCTCTATGATTTTTGTTGGGTTTCTAAATTAAGAAACATGCTTTTGAATTCTATGGTGTTTATGGTTAGAATGGTGATGGATGGTTGATTGGTTTCAATGAAGTTTTCATCTTTTTTCACATACATAGATGTAAAATCTCTACATGGTTTTTTTATGAAGATATCAAATTATTGAAATGGTAGTTGTGATAGGGGATAATTCCCCAATTACTAAGGTCAAATCAATGAAAAAGAAAACAAAATATACTATCGCTATATTTCTATATCAGTTGCATATGTCAATGCAGCATGAATATATGAAGAAGAATACATGTGGCTAGACATCTATCCCCCTTTATTTGTATTTCAAAAGTAATCCCAAGAGTGTCTTGAATACTCTAAATTCTCTAATCCTCTCTTCAAATATATGAAAATAAAGAGAAACACGACCTTCCCCAAACAATCAAGTATAGAAGTCAAGAAACCCTCCCCATATTATAGTTATATAGAAGTCAACCTTCCCCATACTTATTTATAAATGTCATATTTATTACATGATTGTCCATGTGAGCACTAGTGAATGTGGCCAATGTTGAAATTTCTTCAATATGTGACTGTATGCATCGAAATTTGACATGGTTAGACTAGACACATCCTTGACGACATGGGAAGATTTCAAGACTCAAGGATGTTTGATGTCCTGACCACATAATCTTTGAGATCATCCATGTTTGCAACAACTTTTAGAATGGGGCATCTCATATTTTTCAAATGTCATTGTTTCCATCCATATAATATTTGTTGGAACTCTCTTGAAATGTCATGGAACTTCCAATTCAACCACCACAAATGTCATGCACCGACCCGTCATAGTGAGCACTAGTGAATGGGGACAACGTTGAAATTTATTCAATATGTTCATGTATGCATCGAAATTTGGCATTGTTAGACTAGAAACATGCCTTGACAGTATGGGAGGGTTTCAAGACTCAAGGATGTATGATGTCCCGACCACATAATATTTGAGATCGTCCATGTTTGCAACAAAGTTCATAATTAGTGTGTCATTGTTTCAATCTGTAGAATCTTTGTTGGAACTCTCTTGAAATGTCATGGAACTTCCAATTCAACCACCAAAAATGTCATGCACCGACCCCGCATAGTGAGCAGTGAATGGGGACAATGTTGAAATTTCTTCAATATGTGCATGTATGCATCAAAATTTGACATGGTTAGACTAGACACATGCCTTGATAGTATGGGAGGGTTTCAAGACTCAAGGATGTATGATTTCATACAGAAACATTTTGAAAAAATTTCAATGTTGGCCCCATTCACAGGTCATTGTTGTCCATCATGTACTCTAGCCCTAGTACAATGTATTTTAATAGTTGTTTCCTTTAAAATTCAACCAATCAGAAAATTAAAAATGAAATGAGGACGAGATGAGATGATATATAGAGTGTATCTGTGAGTGATCTTTGAGTATAAGGTAAAATATCTCTTCCATGCCATACATAACACAAGGGAAAATGTTTCCTTTCTCTACTCAACAATCCCTCAAGAATCTCCTTCCTTTTCAGTGCCCTTAGTGGTCATTTCTAATTTGGATTATTGAGTAACTAAGAGGAATATAGTTTGGGGTTTATGTGAATAATGGTGAGAATGATAACAAGAGAATTTCCATGAGGTAGGAGAATGCATGAATGACTCACACTTATTGAAAATGTTAAACTCCCTGCTGATGTGGGGATTTCTTTAATGTTGGAGGATATCAAAGATGTGTCATTGTGACTAAGTGGACATATGTTGGTGAGAATGATGTCATCATCTCATCATATTCACTCATAGATTCTTCAGAGGATGATGTCATCAGCTCATCATTTTTATTATTGTTGTCATTCACCCACCACAAATGTCATCTTGCACTGACCCCGCATAGTGAGCAGTGAATGGGGACAATGTTGAAATTTCTTCAAATTGTGCATGTATGCATCAAAATTCGACATGGTTAGACTAGACACATGGCTTGAAGGTATGGGATGGTTTCAATACTCAAGGATGTATGATGTCCCCATGTAATATTTGAGATCGTCCACATTTGCATCAATGTTCATCATGCTACACCTCTCATTGTCATCGTTCGTCATTCCCTTCTATAGAATCATTGTCAGAACTATCTTGATATTTGTCATGGAACTTCAAATACACCCATCACAAATTTATTCCACCGACCCCACACAGTGAGTAGTGAATGGGGACAACGTTGAAATGTTTTCAATCTGTGCCTGTATGCATCGAAATTTGACATGGTTAAACTAGATAATTTCCTTGAAGGTATGGGAGGGTTTCGATACTTAAGGATGTTTGATGTCCCCGCATAATATTTGAGATCATCCATGTTTTCGTCAACATTCAATATAATGAATGTCTCATAATGAGCATAGTGAATGGGGCCTTCCTTGAAGGTGAATGAGCATAGTGAAATTTCTTCCACTGACCCTGCATAGTGAGCAGTGAATGGGGCCAATGTTGAAATTTCTTCAAACTGTGCATGTATGTGTCAAAATTTGACATGGTTAGACTAGACACATGCCTTGACAGTATGGGAGGGTTTCAATAATCAAGCAATATGTATGATGCCCCGACCACATATTCTTTAAGATCTTTTATGTTTGCAACAACGTTCATAATGGGGCGTCTCATTTTTTCAAATGTCGTTGTTTCCATCTATAGAATCTTTGTTTGAACTCTCTTAAAATGTCATGGAACTTCCAATTAAACCACCAAAAATTTCATGCACCGACCCCGCATAGTGACAAGTGAATGGGGACAACGTTGAAATTTCTTCAATATGTGCCTGTATGCATTGAAATTTGACATGGTTAGACTAGACATATGCATTGACAGTATGGGAGGGTTTCAAGACTCAAGAATGTTTGATTTCCTGGCCACATAATATTTGAGATCGTCCATGTTTGCAACAACATTCATAATGGGGCGTCTCATATTTGTCAAATGTCATTGTTTCCATCCATAGAATATTTGTTGGAACTCTCTTGAAATTTCATGGAACTTCCAATTCAACCACCACAATTGTCATGCACCAACCTTGCATAGTGAGCACTAGTGAATGTGGCCAACATTAAAATTTCTTTAATATGTGTCTGTATGCATCGAAATTTGACATGGTTAGACTAGACACATGCCTTGACATTATGGGATGGTTTCAAGACTCAAGGATGTATGATGTCCCAACCACATAATCTTTGAGATCGTCCATGTTTGAAACAATGTTCATAATGGGTGTCTCATTATCAAATTTTGTTGTTTCCATCTGTACAATCTTTGTTGGAACTCTCTTGAAATGCCATGGAACTTCCAGTTCAACCACCAAAAATGTCATGCACCAACCCTGCATAGTGAGTAGTGAAGGGCCAACATTGAAAATTATTCAGTATGTGTCTGTATGCATTGAAATTTGACATGGTTAGACTAGACACATGCCTTGATGGTATGGGAGGGTTTCACGACTCAAGGATGTATGATTTCATACAGAAAAATTTTGAAAAAATTTCAACATTGGCCCCATTCACAGGTCATCATTTCCCATCATGTAATCTAGCCCTAGTACAATGTCTTTTAATAGTTGTTTCCTTTAAAATTTGACTGATCAAAAAATTAAAATGAAACAAGAAGAGCCCTAATAAAATGTCTTTTAATAGTTGTAATCTAGCCGAGAATACTCGCAAACCCTTTTTGAAGTGTCGTTATTATAGCAAACTTGTCACAACATCCATAAAACGCAACATATTTATAGACTTTATAACGTCTAAAGTTGACTTGGTCAAAATACTAGGTGACTATTGGAGGGGGAAAACCTAGTTCCCACAATGTCGCAACTGCGACAACTATCTTCACAAACGTGGCAAGAGAGACGACTATGTCTCAAACATGGCAAGAGAGATGACTATGTGAAAAATGTGGTAGGAGAGACGATAACATGGAAAGAGAGATGACAACGTGGCAAGAGATACATCAATGTGGCAATAGCGATGTTATCAGGCAATATGGAAAAAAAAAAATCCTCTATTTTTCGACAATATGGTCAATTTTGTCCTTAACGTCACAAATAGAATGTCGAAATTTTTATAATATGTACTAGTGACCTGGAGCCTGAAGCTTTGAAGTGCCCTTTGAGTTGGTGCCTGGGCACAACCCGAGGTCATATTAATGAAAGGACCTAGCGAGGGAAGCTAGCGCCTGTTATTCAAATTCTTCAAAGAGGCCAGGAAAGCGCCCACGGGTTTGGTAGAACCTACTCTTTGAAGGAGGGGGGACCTGTGTTAATTTATTTGGGGTAAAGTAGAGACCCGAAGAGTCAATCTGGCTCAATTTATTGAATGATCCTAGACATGGAGGTCGCGCGGCCCCGAGGGAGAGTAGGGGATCTGCATCAAGTGGTATCAGAGCTGAAAGTTTGTCTACAGATCGTAGGCAAAGGAGAGACAGTGAAAGGAGATACTCTAATACCATCAAGTGGTATCAGAGCTAAATTTCTCCTATAGGAAACAGGTGAAGAAATTAAGAGTGTTGATTCTCTGTGTATGATTTCTTGCAAGAGTGCAGCAGTCAAGAAAACAACCAGGTGGGTTGCGGGAGGAAGTTGGAGATGCTCTCAGTTTAAGAGTGATCAGTAGAATTTCCAGTGGGGAAAGTAGACAGAGATGGATACTAAAGGCCATAGGTGTGGTCAATGAGAAGAATTCCCGTATAAATATAAAGAGCTCGAGAAGGTGAGAGCAGATATAGAAAAGTTGATGTTGAATATGCAATAAGAACCACAAGGAAGTTGGACATATGAATGGCCCTTGAAGAGGAAATTAAAGTGGCATGTCCAAAATTTGTTGGCCAGAGGACAACAACAGGTGTTGAAAAGGTGGTTGAGGCATGCTGAAAAACTCAGTGACACGGAGGAGGAGTTGGTTTGTGTTTTTTAGCCAGAAGTTGGAAAAACCCTCAGTAATGAGGAAGGGAGATCAGTTAAAGGTCTCATAAACTGTCAGGAGAGTAGAGATGAATTTTCAAATTTCCAGGTGGGAAATGAGATGAGATAAAATGAGGATATCATAGATTGTTAGGAGGGTAGCAGTGAAAATTCATATTTCCAGGTGGGAAATGAGATGAGATCAGCTAAAGATCTCATAGACTGCCAGGAGGGTAGGGGAGAAATCCTAGATTTCTAGGTGGGAAAGGGGAGTAAAATGAGACTATCTAAAAGTCTCAGGAACTTAGAGGAAAGTTCATGTCAACAAGGAATGTTGACAGGTGGCAGGGAGGTAGAAGAAAGGCTTCATCTATATGAAGATTCATGTGGGTTTGTTGACCATGTGAATGAGTATGATGAGAATTTAAATATTTCCACCATCAAAGAGAAACATCAAAGGTGCATTCTGATCATTGGAGGAATCAAAATATTCCTGCCAAGAAGCCAAGCAGAGGCTAGCATATGTGTTGCAGATGAAACAAAATAAGGACAACCAACGTAGACTATCATAAAGGAGTAAATGGAGCATATATTGAAGTCTAACCACGTAGGAGAATAAGAAGAGCATTCAACAGAGTTTCTCAAATTTTTCAGCCAGGAAGTTGAACATGAGATAACTACAATACTGAATCTTGCAGCAGAAGAGGAAGCAAACAACATAGATTTCGCTGATCTATGTGAAGAAATGGAGGCCCTGGAGAGAAGAGTAAATATGAAGAGTCAACACATCCAACGAGTTAATTTGGAAACATAAGGATAAGAGTTCCAGCTAGAGGAGCAATTGAATGAAGTTGGATTTGTGCCAGCACAAGAAAGGATAGAGGAACCGGTATAAATTGAACTATCAGAGGAGGAAGTTCAGAAGAAACTCAGTGAGGGGAATGCAAAATTGGAGTTTGCAGCAGAGTGGCAAGCTAAGGCCATAGGTGGTAAAAAAAACATGGGGGATCAGGACTATATTCCATTTTATGTGCATAAGGAAGAGGAAATGCAGTCGAGTAGAGTGCAAAGGAGGAGCCAGCATGTAGACCAGTTGGATGAGGAGATCAGGGAGATGATGGTGAGATCAACAGAGGATATTGTCAGCAGGAGGAATATGAACAGGGGAGAACCTGCAACAACAACAAGGAAGCAACAATAGTAGCAACAACATAGCAAAGGAGCAAGAGAACAACTCCAAGAAGAAGTTTGGGATCCAGGAGGATTTCAACAGAGATGGGGAGCTCATGAGTAGGATCTCATGAATTTTTTGCAGTAGTGGAGTATGATGCAGGAGCATATTTCCACCTCAGCAGATGCGCTAGCAAGAAAACACATAGGCACACATTGGAGAAAGGGATATGCGCGGACCCTCCCATTTTTAAATTGAAATATGATCCTATAAGAATTTATGTTGTAAGGTTGAGTAAAGCCAAGCCCTGCCTTTGTATAGGTAGTGGATAGGGTTTCCTTAATGGTTGACTATAAGTAGGTCTATATCTGAGTTAGGTATGGATCTTCATTCATAGTAATGAGTCGTAGGGATAATGTGTCTTAACTGATACAGTGATGGAACTAAGGAGATGGAGAAGATAAGATTGAGGAGCCCTCTTGTAAAGAAAAGAAATGAGATGACCAGAAGAGGCAAGAGGAGGAGACGAGAGCGAGGAGCTAAGAATCTTAGAAGATCAGGAGTAGGAGTAGGAGAAGGAAATGAGACTCTGTTGTAGTCTAGTATCTATATATATTTGTAAACATACATTCATCTTAATACAAAGAAATATTTTTTTCCTGCATATGATATCCATTTGTGTTATATGTGTTCTATGAATGATATATATGTGTGTTTATGTATGCGATAAATGATTTTGATAGTTTTCATATGTAGGAGAAGATAGAATTCCATATCTTTTTGTTATTGAGAAGTTATGGGTTCTTTAGTCTCGTTCAAGGAGTGCACACTAGAGTAGTGAAACTCTGTGAGATAATGCAAGGAGTGTGTATCTAGACTTTGGTCGATATTTTGGAAGAGAACGTGCGAGGAGGGAACACCAGAATATTCACAGACTCAAAAGGATCTTCAAAGTTACTGAATACTTTGGAGGAAATATTATGTATAGTAAGCATAGCCAGAGTTACTGAAACTATATAAACTCTACCAGGAGGGCATTGAGCATGTGTCATGAGTGCACAGAGCCAATACCTTCTGAAGTGTTGGATGAGTTGAAGAAATACTGATTTTTTGAATACTCTGTAAGCTCAACAAGGAGTGCATTGAAAAGGCATGTAGATAGCATTGGGTCAACACTTAGACAAGTATTGAGAATTCCTGAGGACTCAAACAAGCATAAGGTGAGTGTAGGAAGTGAACTTGTTTCAAGTTTGAAAGTTCAGGAGGTGTAGTGCAAGATAAGAACGAAGTTGTCGGGCTTATAGGAGAATGGTTCAAGGAACGCAGCCCTTGAACACTTGAAATACTTCCAAATTTGGGAGGAAGAATAAGCGTGAAGTGGAGGAACAGACTCCAGCCATTGGATATGAGAGCATGGATCAATATCCATTGGATCCAAGTAAAGTGCATGATCTTTAATCTCTTTGTGTGCATAGGAGTGAGGACTCATCGAAGTCCCGAAGTGTTTAGGGACTGTCCATCATCAAAAGGGACAGGTGGCAAAAGATATGAAACTACGGAGAAAAAGCACTCCGGGAGTTTGCAGACAAGGAGAGAGAAAAATCTTTGAAGCTCTAAATTCCAGAGTAGATCTTGGTCGTTGGTCTCGAGGAGGTACATGTCAACAAATATGAAACTCGAGGGAATATTACTCTTAGATATTTTAGTCATGTAGTGTGAAAAACTCCTAAAGCTCCGACGAGCGGTGCAGATCGCAACCATCCATTTTGAAGGACACATGGCAAGAGATCTAAAATTCCATAGGTTTAATACTCTAGGAGGAAGCAAGTGAACGAATTTGAAGAAATCCTAAATTTAACAGGGACTGGAGTAAATCTGGGCCATCCATTTGATTAGGATGCATGTCAGGGGATCCTCGTATCCGGAGGAAAAGCACTCTAGAAGATTTGAAGTGTGGTGCTTCAAAAATCCCCGAAGTTGGATTAGCACAGAATATCTCAATCGTCCATCAGTAAGAGACACATGGCGGGAGATCCTGCATTCTAGAGGAGGTGAGTGCAGAAGGGTAGAGAACTCCCAAAGTCAATGGGATCCGATGATATATCTAGTCGTTGATCCTGTGAGGACAAGTGTCACTAGATCCTGCACTCTGTAGAAAAGTCACTTCATAGGTTTTGGAGTGTGAAGGTGCAAGAAATCCCAAAATCCGAAGAGTCAGAGTTCATCAGAGTCATCCATCGGTAGTGGAAAAGTGTCAAAGGATCTGCTACTTTGGAGGAAATCCATTCTAGGGGAAAGTAGAGTTGAGTGGAGAAAGAAATCCCGAAGGCCGAAGCATCAGAGTTCATCGAAACCATCCATTGGGAAGGCATGCATGGAAAAAGATATTCCATTTCATATAAAAGTCACTCCGGGAGAAAAAAGAGAGTGTTGAACAAGAATTCCTGAAGGTTGAAGAGTCGGATTTCATTTGAGTTGTCTATCAGTTGAGGATAGATGTCAACATATTTTCCAATTTGGACTATAGCCACTTCGAAGGAAAGTGGGGTCGCGTGAGTTAAGAAATCTCGAAGGCCGAAGTGTTGGATTTCATCGTGACTGTAGGATAAGGGAGGAGTCATGTTTTCATATCGGCCACTCCAGAGATTGTGAACTTCAAAGAGATTACAAGGGAGAATTGGTCGAAGCTGAAATAGATCTAGACCATTGACACTGGAGGATGCGTGTCAGGAGATCATGAAATTAAAAGGTTTGTTACTCTGAAGATTTCATGGATTCATGTTTTGAAAATCACTGAAACACCCAGAGGCTGAAGAAATCAAGGTCGTTGATTGGAAAAGGAGTGGGGGTCGTCGATCCTTCACGTGCCAAGTTAGAACTTCTCCATTTCATAGTTTAGGGGAATTGGCGAGTGATGATGAGAAAATAGTCAGAGCTCGAATCTCTCAAGCGCCCTTTGAGTTGGTGCCTAGGCATATCCCGAGGTCATATGAAGGAAAGGACCTAGCGAGGGAAGCTAGCACCTGTTATTGAAATTATTCAAAGAGGCCAGGAAAGAGCCCATGGGTTTGGTAGAACCTGCCCTTTGAAGGAAAGGGGACCTGTGTAAATTGATTTGGGGTCTAGTAAAGGCCCAAAGAGTCGATCTGACTCAATTTCCTGAATGATCCTAGATCGGGAGGTTGAGAATACTCGAGGAGAGAGAGGGGGTGTGCATCATCTACTAATCATAGATCCTCTCTACATAATAGAATGAAAAATGCTTGAACGAAAACAATTATTAACAGGGTAGCTACAACAGATCTTTTGTTCCTTAGGGATCCATTAATCAAAGGAAGCCTTTGATCCTCAAAACCTGCAATATATTCAAGCAAGACGATAAAAAATTAAATTGAAAACAAAGAATACAATCTAAGAAACAAATCTCATGAATATTTAATGGCATAAAAATGTGATTACAAACAGGCCCTCAGGATTACAAATAAGCATCTAAACTTCTCCTCAATCTCTCTCCTCTCTTGGATCATGAACTAACCCCTTCGTAAAAAAACAACTGCTATTTATAGTGTATCATTCCTTCCTACTCTAAATATGTTTAATCCCAAGTGGTTGGATTGGATTCACTTTTCTCTAGGAGCTGCTACAACAAGGTGAAACAAAAAATCCACCTAACTCCTATTTTTTTGGATCTTGTCTATTGTGATAAATTCCTTTTGAAACAGGTCAAGCCGCTTGATCTGGTGATTGAAGACTTATCCCTCATGTCCAAATACATACTAGGAAACCATTTGAACCCCTTCATATAGGTGGAATCCCTCCTGCAACTCAGATTTATCAGATTGTTAAAGTTTGCAACGCCTTTTACAACATGCGTTGCGAACTTTCATGTAGGTCATGATTTAAACTTTTCTTCCAAATGAAAAACTGGGTGAGGATGATATTTATTCAGCAAGTCAATAATATAATGATTCATCTCCAAAAAAAATTAGAATAACCCAAATCGGAATTTAAATTTTATTATGAAAAAATAACTCTATTGTGTACTAATTCTCTACAAACTGTCCCAAAACTACTAGTTTGCAACACCTTTGACAACACGCGCTGTGAAATTTTTTGTAGGTGCGTTTTTAATTTCAAAATTTATTTCAAATGTTTTAAAATTGCACAACAAGCTGGGAAACCTTTTATAACCTGCTACAATCACAAAAAAACAATAATATACCCCTTGCCACATTTCCAAATCATAATGCTATGTGATTAGTGAATGAGGTACTTTCTTGATTCACTGTGAACTTTCATGTGAGTTTTTTGCAGGTCGACTTGAGATATTGTTTGACCCTCAAATGGTTAAATATGACATAAGGAAACTTTGTACACCCCTATACATCCTATGTGCTAACATGAACAACAGTAGCTAGGAGTTTAGCATACCATCCACACACAAAAAAGGTCAAATACAAATAGTTAACATTTTTTTAGAGGATTATCTACATTTATATTCTATAGAAAATAAACATCAATGGGTAAATTTGATTCCTCTAGCAGAATGGTGGTATAATACCACTTATCACACATCTACTAAGTTGAATCCCTTTACGGATATTCAACTCCTAGTTTCTTACACTTTTTGTAGGACCAGTCCAAAGTATAGGCAATAGAGTCACATGTGGAGAAGATTAAATAAACTTTGAAAATTCTTAAGTAAAACCTTCAAATGGCACAAAAGAGGACGAAGAAACAATCATATCAACAGTGAAGTGAAAGACAATCTGAGAAGGGGGATTCAATATTGTTTAGACTACAACCTTACAAGAAATCTACTCTCAAATATAATAATAATTAGAAATTATCTCCAAAATTTTATAAACCCTACAAGATTATTCAAAAGAATGGACAAGTGGCATACAAGTTATTTTTCCTTCTTATTGCATTCAAAAGGTTTTCCATGTATCTTGCATAAAAAAGGTTTTGGGACAAACTATGCCATTGTAGATAGAACCTCCAAAATTAGATGAAGAAGGGAAGTTGATTCTTGAACTAGAAAAAACTATAGATCTAGATTCTATATCTCTTCGTAATAGAACCATTATGGAGTACCTAATCAAGTGGAAGAATATTCCTCCAAAAGAAGTTACATGGGAAAATGATAAGTTCATTAAGAAACACCCTCAATTACTAGCTTTGAGGGAAAATATGTTTTAAAGAGAGGGGCTATGTTAAGGCACCTAAGGTCCTAACACTCATTTATTATTAGTTTATTATTTATGGTTAGGTCAACTTAGGGTAGGTTAGATCATGCTCACTTTACCTCTTGTTTATAATACAGGAGATTCATTTGTATAGGTGTCTTTTCTTGTGTATTGTATATATTGTAAAATGAGGTTTCCCCCTTGAAGTGGATTATTATTCATTGGCTATTTTGAATTTTGCTTCATAACATTAAATTGTACATCTAGCTTGTCTATAAATTTTAAAATATTTTCCTTGAACAATGTCTTGGAAAATACATCATGAATATATCAACTAATTGTGAAGGAAAAACTAAATTATTCACTAACCACGGGGTTGCTTCGATATGTTGAAATCCTTTATATTCAAAGGTTATTTTTAAAGCAGTTTTTTCGTAATTTATTGATCCAAACTAGTCTAAAACAATGAATCCTATCAAGTTGAGACCATTACTCCCAACTAATTTTTTGTCCTTGTTATTTTTCAATGGATAATTAATAGCCACACTCATCAAAGAAAAATAAATAAAAAATTATTTCTTTTGTTTCTTCTAATTTTCTACTATTCGATTGGACCTCCTTTGCATTGAGGATCCTTTATCTTCTTTTTATTATTGGTATTTATCTTCTTCTTGTTATTATAAAGGTCTTTTTACCTAGTTCTCTATTTATTTTTTTCATGGTCCCATCAATAGTTCCTTTGATTGTTTTTCCATTGGTCCTTTATTTCCTCCTATAAGTGAGAATCAACTTCATGGGTCCAACTTCCAAATATTTTAGTGGAATGTTAGATACAATATTTTCATTGTTGTTGTCTTCAATGAATTTCATCCCATTTTTTATACTTTTGAGTTCAACAAAGGTTACATCCCTAATGACTACTACTTTGAAATTTTAATAGGGTCATACAATTTATAATATTTTTACACTTCACTATAAAAATACAACTTTTACCTTTGACATTGTCTTTACAACCAACACTTTCAGAAGTGTTAAATGTAACACCCCGATGTTTGGATTGTTATTTTTGTTTTTGATTGATAAGGAGATGGTGTTTTCGACTCATCATTCTCACATTGCATTATTTTATTCATGATTGGTTATGATAGACCTAGACATCTACATGATTTATTGGATTGTGATGAGCATTGATCATTCCATCTTGATGATTTACTTAGCATTCATATTCATGATAATTTATATGTAACATTGATGATGATTTATCATGGTTATTCCTTATAATTATATGGTTGGATATTATATCACTTGTTGAATAACATGTTTATTGGTGTACCTCCTTGTTATGATGCTCTTGATTTATGATGATGATGATGTTGTGTGTACATTGGCATTATTAGGACAAATTTATAATAGTTTGAGATGATGATGGAAATATAGGGAAACACACTTAAGGGAACGGGATAATGTATTAATGAGGATGACCATCTATCCTAGAGATTAGTAATCCTTGGGAAAGGGGAAAAATTCAGAAAATAACCACTAAAGTTAACTGAGGGAATGAGTCATGAAGTCTTATGTTTACCTTATTCTTGACAATTTAAATTTCACTTTCCACACAAATTTAACCATTTATTAAAGGAGAAATCCAAGAGCCAAATCTTGGAAATGTTTTTACACATAGGAGGATTAAAAAAATATTTCTCACCAAGAAATACAAGATATGTCTCAATACTCAACCCAATAAGATATACCAATAATAAATACTAGACATACCAGTACTATATTTATGTATATCTGGATTATACAGTAAGTTCCATACAACCAACAACCTCTCTAGGGACAATCCTCAAACCCCCATAACCATATCTCATGTAGACAACAATATCCAACTACACTTAAAATTATGACAAACCTTTTGAACCTGTAGATAGATATGCTATATCTGATCACTGTAGAACTTCCTGGGAACTTGCTTTCAGACTCTAGGGACCTAAAATCCACATCTACTCAAGTTTTCATGATATTTTTATATGTATGTGTCATGCCCTTCTACAACCCATGTATGTACACGCCTTCCTCCACTGCAACCCATGTATGTACACACCTTCCTCCACTGCAACCCACATATGCAACGCCTTCCTCCACTATAGCCTGCGTACATATAAAAAACTATATTTTTTCTCAGATTATGCATCTCCAAAAATTTCACCGTCAACCCTCCTTGTCTAGCTCAAAATTGTGTAAATTCAAATGTATCAATGAGTACCTACAATAAAATTTTCACAAAATAATAGATATTCAATGTGGTCAATAGGTGATAATAGGAGACCCTTTCTCTCTTATTTATATTCTCCAAGTAGCTTACTCTAGGGATTACCTTCTAACTATTTTAACCAACTTCCTTCTTTTAGGGATAATCCACTTCTAACCACTTTATCCACTTACAACCACTTTATCCACAAATAATAAACTCACCACTTCTAGTTGCAACTAATTTATTTCTAATTATTTTCTTTTTGCAACAACTTAACTCATGATTATCTCCTAGTTACAACCACTTTGACTAGTAAACTTATTCTAGGAGCTTCTAGAATAAATTGACTTCTTTGACCTTCTAGGGGCTTCTAGATAATTTATGAGGGTTCTCCAACTGCACTAATCCATATCTCCTCAAACATGAGGAACTACATGACGTATGACATATCACTAAAAATGACGCGACATGTACTATCCATATAGAATAGTCTTACCTGCAAATTCACTTATCTCCATTACATTTTTCCTCAAAATAACTCAGGTTCCTTAAACACACTGTTGGGGCTACCAAAATTTTCTATCATGCTTTATTCAAGAGTTGACATCAATGAAAACCAACCCAATTAATCAACAATCTCCCCCTTTTGCATTGATGGAAACACTTTGATGCAACACTGAATTCATATTGCTCATGTTCCCCCTGGAATCATGCCTCTATGCACTCTCTCCAATCATCTAAATCTCTCTTCATGCATCTGATGAATATCTCCCCCTTTGACATCAATGGAAAAGGTGACTTCCCATCAAGGTTGCTCACCCTGACTGAAATTTCCCTGGGGCTTCTCCCCTTGACTGAAATCTCCCTGAGACAGCTCCCCAAAACCGAACTATCCTCTTTATGGTGCTTCCTCATGTGAATCTAAGACATATAAGATAACATTCAAAATTCATTTTGGGGAAAAAACTATGTCAATTTTTTGGTGAAGATACTCAAAATATTTCATTGGAAGTGATTTTGTAAATATGTAGGCAATTTGTTCTTTGGTCTCAACATATTCAACTCAAATGTTTTTCTTTGCAACCTATTCCCATATAAAATGAGACTTCTTTGGAATCTGCTTTGTCTTGGAGTGCATCACTAGATTATTTGAGATATTGATGTCACTTGTATTATCACAATATATCAGAATGGGCTCATCATACTCAACATATATGTCAATGTTTGTTTCATCCATAGAACCTGTGTACAATATGTTTTTGTTGCAATATACCCTACTTTGGCTATAGAAAATGATACTGATGACTCTTTCTTTCTTAGCCGAGATACAAAACACTCATCCAAGTAGAACGTTGCTTCACTTGTACTTCTTCGATCATTAATGCAACCTA
>SNQJ01S0008656.1:28734-60137 GCA_010110895.2 Picea sitchensis | reverse complement strand
GGAAATTAAGGATTTCCGCAGCAGAGTATATAAGCAGCCTGCGTACCCTTCTTAAAATATGATTTTGAGAAAATGACAACTGTAACCTTCTTTAGGAAAATGTTCTTAATGAAGAGTTTGATCTTCCATCCTTATGACATAATCATGTTATCATCTCGATAACCAAAAATGTGGATAACACTTCCTGCATTACATATGGTCTGGATGTTGTCATATAAAGTAAACTCCCAATCATTGACATGTACTTCCTCTGATATGTAGACTTTGAATCATCATGTTTACTTAACTTACAACTGGTCTGCATAGAATTATTGACTGGTTTGCAATATTCCATTCTGAACCTCTTTAGAATTTCTCTGATATACTTGGTTTGAGAAATCAAAATGCCTTGGCTGCTTTGACATATCTAAAGACCCAAGAAGAAGGATAATTCTCCAAGTAATTACTTTTGAATTCATTCTACATATCCTTTGCAAATTTATGGATCATCTTGTCATCATCACTTCCAAAGATAATATCATAAACATAAACTTCAATTAACAAAATACTATCTTGATTTACCTTGATGTAGAGGTTGTTTTCTGCATTTACTTTCTTGAACCCTTGATGTTGTAAGTATTTGTCTAGTATGGAATACCATGATCTGGGAGCCTATTTGAGACCATACAAGGCCTTTTTCAACCTGCAAACATAATTTTCATTTTCTGACAACTAAAATGATTCTGGTTGCTCAATGTAGACTTCTTATTCTAGATCCCCATTTAGGAATACTGATTTCACATCCATATGATACACTTTAATATTCTTGGAGCATGCATAAGAGAGGATCAATATGATTTCTTCCATTCTGGAAACTGCCTCTTCAAAATCGATACCTTCAACCTAAGCATATCCTTTACATACCAATATAGCTTTATTCCGGGTAACCTGTCCAACTTCATTCAACTTGTTTCTTAAGACCCACATTGTATCGATCACATTCATGTACCTTCTCCTTGGAACCAATTCCCAAGTTTCAATCTTATCTATTTGATATAAATCTTAATCCATGGATTTTTATCCAGAATTCATCTTCGTTGTCTTCTTCAAAATTGCTTCATTCAATTGTAGATAAGAGTGTTAGGTGCATTTGTTCTGGTGAACAAATTCTTTTTCTAGTCTCAACCCCTACATTAATTGTTTCCTATAATCTAATCTGATGGATGATTATTTTGTATTTGTTTTCTAGTTGTATTTGGAGACACTTGACGATCTTATTGTTCTTTTTCTTATGTTTGTAACTTCTCTTCTTCATATTCTTCTTCTGCTACTTCTTATTCCTTTGCTTCTTCTTCGTGAACATGTTCTATTGAATCCTTTTCTTCTTCATTTATTCTTCATCCACTTGTCTCATAAAACATCACATTGATGCTTTCCAAAAATTTCTTGATCCTTATATTGAAGCATTTGTATGATTTCCTTGTGCTCGAGTACCCAACAAGTATGCATTTTTCCACACAAGAATGAAACTTTCCCATTCTTCCATCTTCTCTTTTGATGTAGCATTTTTTTCCAAAAACTATGATGTGCTTCACATTTGTTGGTCTTCCTTTCCATAACTCATATGGAGTTTTATAATTGTTTCTTCTCATCATTTCTCTATTTTGAATGTCAATTGATGTATGCATTTCATGTGCCCAAAAGACACCTGTCAACTTGGAGTCCATTAACATAGTTCGATCCATTTCCTATATTGTCATGTTCTTCCTCTCAACGACTCCATTATGTTGTGGTGTCCTAGAAACAAATAATTTCCTTTTTATCTCATCATTATTGCAGAAATCCATAAATTCCTTTGAAGCAAACTCTCCTCCATTATCCGATCTCAAGCATTAGATTTTTAAATCTATTTAATTTTTAACCATCTCCTTATATATCTTGAAGTTCTCAAATGTTTCTAACTTCTTCTTGAGAAAACAAATTGCAATCATTCTTGTATAATAATCAACTAATAGCATAAAATATTTCTCACCTTTCAACCATTTTGTTCTATTTGGTCCAATTAGATCAATATGCAAAATTTCTAGGGGCTTTGTTGTGGAGCATTCCTTTGACTTGAAATTGGTCTTGGTTTGATTTCCTTGTTGACAATGCTTGCATAAGGTGTTGGTTGGTTTTGTAATCTGGGGAATTTATCTGACTACTTCCTTTTTTCTAAATTTGACAAGATTATCAAAGTTTATGTGACCCATTCTTCTGTGCCATAGAAAAACTTCATCTTCCTTTCCTAAACAATACTTTTAATTTCCAATTTCACTTAATACATATATGTTTCTTGAAGTTCTCACAGTTATCACAACCACTCTTCCCGAACCTGCTTTTCTTATATTTCACTTTTGTGAATCAAACATAAGTTTGTGAACTTAGTAACACATTTTAATTACATTAAGAAGCTTGTTCTTCATATCTTCCACTAGTATAAAATTATCTTCCTTGGTATCCTTATTTCAAATTCTAATTGTGCCTCTTCCAATGTTTTTGGCTGACTTGTCATTTCCAAACTAGATTGATCCATCTCTTTCATTTCTCAAGGTTAGAAACCTATCCTTATCACTTGTCATGTTCTTTGAGAAACCACCATTAACATACCAACCACGTTTCTTATGTTTATTGTAGAGAAAGTGTGCATTCTTCATTGTTGAACTGATTATGCTTCCTTATATATATTCTTTGAGGGTCCTGTCTGTGACTGTTTTTATTCTGTTTTGATTCTCTTGGAGGAACTTTCATTCTACAATATTTGACGATGTGTCCAAAGTTGTTGCACTTATAGAATTCCATATCAGTACTAAAGGATTCAAAACTATTGTATCTTATGTTCCATTTTTAACTAGGCCTTCTTGAATAATCATTTCGTGCATAACTTTCACAGTTGTCTCTGTTCCTGTTATTTGATCTGTAATTCATAGCCTTATGTCCAAAATTATTACATGAATAACATAAAACAAGAAAGATAGTTTGATACCTGGGATTTTTAGATATTCTAAAATGAGTTTCTCTTCTGAAACTTTCTTCTTCTAGAGGCATTCTTATTTCTAAATTTCGTTGATTCTGAAATTTGAATCTTCTAGGTGGAGGAGTGTCTTTATGATATTCCTTGTGAAACTTCGTATCTCCTCTAACTGTCTCTATGTAGCCTAATGGTTGTGTTTCGTGATCTGGTTTTTTGGAGCTTGATCCATTTTCTGTCTGGTTTTATCCTAGTATGTAATTGTGATGATTTTTTCTTTGATTGCTAATAATCTCGTTCAAAACTTGGGAGTTGTTCTACATGTTTTTCTTTTGAAGGTATTTTCTCAATGTGATAATCTCTGCTTCCAAATTTCCAATGATATTGCCTCTTTATTTTAGATGTTCTCTGAGTGTTTCTTTAATTTAGTTGTCTTCCTCTACTTTGATTATTAATTTAGTAATCATCCACTCTAGTTCTTCAGAGTTTGAATTCTGAACTCCTCTTTCCTTTAGTTCTGCCTGAAGTAACTTGTTTCTTTTCTTCTCTGTTTTATAACTTATATGGAGCTTAACAATTCTTCTTTGTAGTCAACTTATGCCTCTTCATATTCTTCTTCAGAGCCTTCTTCATCGTAATTTTATACTGCCATGAATAAATCCCTTTTGTATCACTTTCACTAGCTTCATCTTTGTCTGATGAGGTGTTGTCTTCTTTCGTGCAAAAGCTTTTGTTGAAAAAATTATTTTTGGTTTTTTTTTCTTTGTATGTTTGTTTGTTATTTGAATCGTCTTCTTCATTCCTTTTATTTTTCTTATGGGGACATTTGTTAGCAAAATGACCAATTCCATCACAATTGAAACAAATCAATGGAAGCGTACCTCTATATTTGTCGATTCCCTTTTTCAGTCTTCTGATGAAGTTGACTACTTAATCGTCTTATGAGATGACATTGTTGATGCTATCTAAATTTTCCTTTTGCTTTCCATTTTTCCTTGAATTCTTGGATTATTTGAATGTTTCTTATTTTGTAATCACATTATCTTGCTCTGTTTTTATCCCATAAGATGTGAGTGTCCCATGTAGCTCATCCATGGTCAATGTAGCTAGATCCTCTCTCTCTTCTAGTGTTGAGATCTTTGAATCAAATCTCATTTATAGATATCTCCATATATTTTTGACAATGACCTGTTCATTTACCTCATCTCCCAAGCCTTTGATATTTTTTACTACTTCATCAACTCATAGAAAATAGGCATATATGTTCTCATCTTCATTCATCTTCAGTTGTTCAAATTTTTCTCTGAAAATTTGAAGTTTAGCTTCTTTGACTTTCTCATCTCCTTCGTATACATTCTTCAAATTGACCCAGATGTCCTTTGCAGAATCACAATGCATAACTTTGGTGTAGATTGGTTTAGAAAAACCATTCAGAAGTGCACTTGTAGCTCTTGAATTATTTTCTTCAAGTTTCTTTCCATCTTATCTGTTGGAGGAACGGTTGGTGCTTTGTATCCATCTACCACTAATTTCTGAACATCAAATCCTAGTGCTTGTATGTGTGTCTTCATTATTATTCTCCATAAGGCATAATATTCTCCATCAAACTATGGTATACCAATCTTAGAGTATTCCATGATCTCCTTCCAGTGGTTAAACCATCTATCAAAGGACCTTGTCTGATACCAATTGTTGGATTACTAAGAGGGTGGGGGGGTGAATCAAAAGTAGATAAATTTAATCCTTTTTAACCACAGTATATAAGTGTTGTTTATCTTTATATTCAATTTATCAATACCATTCAACAAGTTCAGAATAAATAAACCATGAAAAATTAGCAATCATACACATACACAATACACCGTTATTTTTATGTGGAAACCCAATGTGGGAGAAAACCACATAATTCTTTTTCTTATATGTATTTAATAATTACATTCATTGAAAGCACCAAATTCCTTTATTTTCCATCTGCAACTAGAAGGAGGCTCCAACCCCCTATATTTTTAGGATACAACATAATTGATCCAGATGGATGTCATTGGCCTCCCACCTATTCCAACTAGATCATTTTGGCAATTTTTTAGTTTGGCAGTTTTTTCCCTAGTTTTTGGGTCCCTGACTTATGGGGCCGTTTTGAGGCCCTAAACAACGTTTTTTTAGGGCTCGCCACAAATAGATTGAAATTTGATGAATAGAAACAAAATGTGTAGTCCTCATATATACCTTCCCAATGGGCTATCGTGCACCTAAAACGAAGATCATATGAAAAAGTTATGACCCCAGGAAGTTGATGTACTAACTTACCCAAACAGGGCCCACATGAATTTTGGTGCTTCATCTCCTAGGGTTAGGTTTTTTGGATGTCTAGGGTTTTTGAAATTCTCATTTATTGTAAAAATTCCTTCAAAGCCTCATTGTAATCATCTTCTTGCTAATGAATGCAACCATCACATCTCTTCTCAGAGATAAGCTGCCACCATTCTAACAATCTTGTTTCTGCTGCATTTTACAGTTTCAACTTATTTCCTTATTGAATAGAAACCAATTTTATTGTATATCTGTTATTGTTTTTAAGCATATTTTGATAATAATCTGTATTCATTTTGTTCTGCAAATATATTATGGATCAGTGTTATCAGAGAGGTCTTCTCCTTGTTGTTCTTAATGCATGTTCCCAATGAGGCCAGGGTACAAACAATTGAGTCTCGAGATTATTTCTCTTGAGGACAAAAGATCTCGCACGCCAAAATGACCTCTCATGGAAGAATAAAAGAAAGATGATGGGACAGGATATCCCTTCAAAAAATTTCTCAAGGAATCCTTCATGCAACAGAGGAACGAGATGATGGATAGTTTTACGCAAATCGTTCGGTGGCTACCAATAAGTGATGCATCTTCCTCAAACGAAGGCATCGCCCCCTTCAAGGTACAAATCAACTTTGATATTCCTATATTTTAAGGTCAGATAGACACATATATGGTACACAAATGGTTTAATCTTCTAGAAGGGTATTTCTTTGTCCATAACTTCTCGAATAGAGAAAATATTACTTTTGCGCTCCTCAAAGTCATCCCCCATGTAAAATATTGGTGGGAATCTTTCTGTGAGAAAAAGGAAATAGAGGAACCCTCATTATTTATAGTCGCAATCCCTTGGGAGTCCTTCTAGGATTCTATTAAGGAACAATACTACCATGTTGAAAGTTATGATGACTTGTACACAAAATGGACCACGATGTGGCAAGAAAGAGACCAAACGGTGCCTGATTTCACAAATATCTTCCATACCTTTCACACCAAGATGGGTATCAAATATTTTGAGTGACATCTGGTGCTCAAGTATCGCGGAGGTCTTCATAGATACATCGAGGATGAAATGTATTTTATAGACATCTCATCCTTGGGCGTGTCCTACCAGTATGCCATCAAAATCAAGCAGAAGCTCAAACAAAAGATGCAGCAATTTGGTCCTGAGAACCCCTCACAGCAAAAGCCAGGAAAGGGCAACCCCAACCCGTAAAATAAAGGACAGAGAAAATACGGATAGCCTCAGAACAACCAATCTAGGCTGCAAGTAAATAAGGACACTAGAAAGATAAAGAAATATACCGAGAAGTGGTGTGACTTCCATAAGAGCCCCTTGTTGACTATTAAAATCGCAACGCGTATTTCGCCCGCAAAGTATTACTAAGCCTATTATTTAAACTATGCCAATGATATATAATACTAGTAGGTTCGAAACCCTTGTAGATTGGAGGATCATAGATAGTATTATTACACATTTCATGTTTTTGTTTCGGTGATGCTTACAGGGTTCTACATGATTGATGATGAAATCTTGGTTTTATTTATATGAGAAATCGCAGATGGATAATGCACTTTATGTGATTATTTCATTATTCTAAGCTCTAAATTCTATGTATAAAGTGGCATATATTTACTATTGTTACATGTGATAGTGTTGCCATGATTTATTATCTGTTACACCTGCACAAAACACATGTTAGTAACAACAAGAAACAAGAGCAATGGAATGAGACTTGGAATAAATACAAGAAAAGGAAACTATGTTATGCTATACTATGTGCAATTGAAATTTAAAGAAGTTGATGTTAGTCCTAACTAGAAATGTTAGTGGCTATATGATTTTATTGAGTTATATTGGGTGCATGTTATATATGTTATAGTATGGTTTTGGAAATGGTTAATATGGATCGGGTGGCGCAATTAGCAAGCAATGTGTGCAAGTTTCGATGCATGGATTAATGGTTGGTTGGCTGTCATGTACTATGTAATTGAATGAGATAGAGGATGGAAGCAACGTAAGGTAAATTCACATCACTCCATACTTATCCCATTGGCCTTCACCCTAGGATGGTTATTATTCATTTGTTTTTTGTTTTGGTTAAGCTCTAAGATTCAGGCATGGAAGGAACTGCTCGACCAAGCTCACATTTTTAAGGCCATTTGGTTACAGGTATGGTTTTTTTTCACCCATCCATGAATTCGCTCTGTGTATGAAATGAACATTGGCTCAGTAATGTGTTGGTCTGTGTTTTCTTGAGGTTGGAAACTATGTAAACAAATGTTGTTTTCACTGGAATGATTGTGTGTGTTATTTGTTGCAAATGGAAAAACCGATGGTTGAAATCACGATTTCATTGGTTGTTTTGTGTGGTGGAAATCGTGGTGGCTCTCTGTTGTCTTTTTAGGTTTCTGTTGGATATTTTCACTCTGTTAGCCTTGTTGGTCATCTCCTCATAGTTATGGTAACCACACATAGTTGTATTTGGTGCTATGGGTTTGTTGTGTATGATTTGAACCACCTTTTGGTCATTGCATATCATTTTCTTCCTGGTCGTGGGCTCATTTTACGTTATCGGTATCCGCACAGTTGGTTATGGGTGAATATTATTCCAGGAAGCTTGCTTTAGGTTTGTTGGTAGTACCTAGGCTTTGCATTTCTATCATCATTATTCGACTATTGGGGAAAAACATGAGGGTTATGCCTCTACATGTTCTTGGTGTTGGTTACTGGCTAGTAAGAAACCTCTTCTCCTCTGCATCATGGTCTCTCCTACCTGGTATCAAATTGTCACGTTATCTTGCAAAGCTAAGGGTTATGAGACTTGTGTCTCCACCATTCTTGTATCGAGGGTCTCTCACCTACCATCGATATGGCTGACCTCCAGTCTCCTTGTGTTTGGTTCCACCAAGCGAACCCTTGAGTATTTTGATTCATTAGTTACAGAGCCCAATTTTGGTAAACTAAACCAGTCACACCCTGTCAGGCATCTTGTTGAATGTGTTAAGTTGGTTGAGATTATTGATAGTGGTTTTGATTGTTGGCTTGTCTCTGACAGTAATTTTTTAATTGGTGTTGTAATAGTTGTATTGAATACATAATTTCTTTAATAGATTACTTCATTGGTTTTTCGAATAGTATTCGCTCTTTTCCCCTACCATTATTTCACTTTTCACTCATTACATTTCCCCTTGCCTTCCCATATTCACTATCCACTCCCTGTTCCTAAAAGTTAATTATAGTTAAGATAAGTTTTGTATTATGGCATTTAATGGATCGCAGGGATAAATTACAGTGATATATTATTTTGGTTTCCGATACAGTTGTTGGTTTGATGTCTGTGAGCAGTAATCATGATATTTTCCCCCTCATTTTAATATTTTTCGCTCAATACAACCCCTCGCATATCCCATATCCCTTGTTCACCCTCTTCTCATTGACAACTATTAAACGATTTGTATGGATTGGATTGCATGAGGTTGATATGTTGCTGAGCCAAATTGTATTTCATATTTAAAAGAGTTTTCATGTATGGTTGTTAAAGAAACTATTTGCTAATCAATTATGTATACATGAATGATATTTTTTAGCAGAGGTAGCCATGGTCGAGGTAACCAAGGTAGAGGAAATTGGAACAGGGGCCCTAGAAGGCCAAGATTCTCTATACACTTTGATGCAGACTTGCAAGAGTTAGGCCAACTATTTCAAGATGTGTTTTTTAACTAGATTCGACAAGGAGTGGTCCAACCTAGGTCTATAAGGCCTCCCTTCCAAGCCCCATAGGTCCCTGGTATCCTAGTGCCTCCTCATGTTTCACTGCAACCTGAAGTCCCCGAAAACGATGGATGGCAAGAGATTGTCCACCCGACAGTCTCCCAAAATATTGGATGGCCTAACTTGTCTCTACCCGCTCCTCCGCATATAAATCAAATTATTGTCCAAGTTTCCCCTATCCAATCACCAGTACAGTCTTCCCATGCAAGAAAAAGGTTAAAAACCGAGGCCCACCATGTCCTTGACAAAGGAAAATCCACTACTTCCCCTTCCTCACCCTCAAATGACTCTGACAAATCCATGTCCTCCCGCATGCATTTGAGAGATGATTTCTCTCATGTGATCAGTGAAATTAGGCCTAAAGGCTCCACACAACCTAAGACAAATTCAAAGAGATCAAAAGGTGACAACAACAACAAGGGAAATATTGCCTCCCAGAGTGGAAAATATGGATTTTAAGTTTTTATTTATTAATTGTCGAGAATAGTTGACTTCTGAAATTTTGGACAACACACTATTTTTTGGATATATGGCTAATATATTCTTGAAAATAGTTTCGATTATGATTGATATAAATTGTCAAATATTAAGTGATGATGGGAGTCACAAGGAGGGATGTTTTGGTTGATTAACTAGTTGTGTTATGGTTGTTAAAGAACTAAAGGGACTCACAAGTGGTCCCACCTACTAGTTATTATTTATTTAAAACCCTTATTATGATTTTATTACTTTTCCCCCTTAACTAAAAATTTGGTTGAGTTTTAGTTAAATTAACTAAAGAAGTAGTTCAACTGCTTCAACCAATTCTATATTGCTTAAAGGAAAAAGGAAAAGGAGGAACAAGAGGAGAATAGAAGGAGAAGCATACTAAGGTTTGCTCTTTGAGTTTTTTTGAGATAATTCATTTTTCATTCATTCCTTAATTCATTAGAAGCCTAATTCTTTTTTATGATAGCAGGGTCCTATTGTAGACAACAAGATTCATGGTTGAATTACATCATTCACAAACTTGTTTTTCAGAGGTGTTGATCTATATTTGATAGTCTCTGTAGACTTGTTCATTTGTGAATTAGATTTCATGACTGACAAAGGCTATTGTGTAGAGTTGAGTGGGCAACAATCTGTGGCAAGCTAATCCATCTTTTAAAGTTTAGTTTCTTACTTTCTGTCAAAAGTCCTTTTGTATGTTTCATTGGGACATCTAAGTTTGACTTTGGTCCAAAACTTCCTCAGGAAATTTTGTAAAGAGAATGATTCTTTTGATGAATTGGAATGAAATAAATGATTTCTTTATGTCTCATCTGTCTTGATTAATTGACTAGGTGTCTTTACTTCTGTCTCTATATTTATTTTAGTATCTGTTATGTTCAGAAAATTACATAAATAATGAATTTTTCTGCAAGTTTTTATTTATAAAAAAAAAATAGCCTAAGCACTTGTAATCAATACTTGTGAATTAGGATACCAATTTTGATGGCTATAAACATAGGGTGATATTCCCATCTATTTCTCTTTAGCCAAGCAGGATATGAAAATTCTTGAGCAAGATCATTTGATCATTTCATATCTTTTCCTCAACATTTATTTGGCGACCATATTGGGGAGATCTTCAATATCTCTCTGGTTGTTTTTTATGCTCGATTATCATCGAATACATATATTTTTTTTATATTGATTCCTCGACTAGTTTATTTCTTAATGACTATACCTATTGCAAGGCAACCCAATATTGAGCCCGATATTCAAGATCAGACCAACATTGCTTTGAATCTGGTTAACACCATTTTAGACACTGCTAATACTCGGGATGAGCTTAATCATTCATGGGAAACAATTGAACGAGACATTAGTTCCCAAGAACGTTGGGAAGCTAGACGTACATAGCCTAGAAATCAGCAATAAACTTATTGTTCCTTCAACCTTGGCCTTCCTTTCATGTCCTTAGACTCTCGTGTTTCTAGGAGAAGAAGAGGCTTATCACCTAAAATTAATCTTATTGCTAAAATAATAAGAAGGAACGTTGTGTTATCTACCCAACAAAGTGCTCTAAGGAGAACTTTGTCTGATTCATCCAGTTTGTATTTGTTTCCCTTACCTATCATCCATAAGATGACATCTAGTGGTGGCTTTGGTGGCACTAGAAGTTCTTCCTCCTCTCAGTCTTCATCTTCGTCAGTGATTGGTATCTTATATAGCCACCATATCCCTGTCCAATCTACCACAAATCCCACCAAAGTCATTAAAAAGTATGGGCTTTTTCAATTCAAAGAAGATGCCACAACCACACCATGGCATGTTTCCTCTCCTCTTAACTTAGCACCTGCTACTCGTCCACTTCCTAAATTCAAAGAGCATCTTCTTAGGTTTTTGGGGAATAACATTGTCACTACAAATGAACACCTAGTAGCATTTTCTAATGCTTGTCACAACATATGAGCCAATGACAACGATACTTTCATGCGCTTATTTGTCAATTCCTTGGAAGAAAAGGTTGCGGCTGATTTCTTTGACCTTCCTCCTAAGATTATGTATACTTCAGAGGAGTTAGTCTATTGGTTCAAATCCACCTATGGGAAATATAAAATACTAGTTGAGCAGTTACGGGAGTACAATAACATCGCCTATAAACAACAAAGATATGAGCCAATGACAATGAGATAATTTCTACAAGCTTTATTTTGTCACCTTGGAAGAAAAGGTTAAGGGTTGATTTCTTTGACCTTCCTCCTAAGATGGTACACTTCAGAGTTAGTTCATTGGTTCAAATCCACCTATGGGGAAATTTCAAAATACTATAGCTGAGTAGTTAGGGGAGTACAATAACATCGCCTATAAGAATAGTGAGTCCATCAAGTCCCTTCAATTTGTGTTTCACCAAGTTATACAATCAAATCCATGAACCATTCAAGCAACCTTATAACCAAGCTGCTTTCATGCATTACCACAATGCCTTGCCTTCTCCCATGTCAGTAAGGTTGAAAAAGCCATTGATAACCTGAGTTTTTCTCTGCATACTTGTTTAGAGTATGAAGAACAACTTGAAAGAATAAGTCTTCCTCGGGGAGAATCAGTTAAACAAACAGACATGTCCACCCTCTTATAGCTAGTACAATATATGAATAATTGTATGATAACAGATGAGAGAAAAGGATATGTCTCCCCTCTCACCCCTAGAGCTTCATCCTCTTCTACACCCCCGTTTAGAAATCCAATCGAAAACAATTTTCAGCCTAAATCTATCATGCCTCAAAGTTGGTGTAATGTTTGCGAGGAACACCATGAGGAAGACACATGTGAGGTAAGGAAGAGTGCCAGAGATAATAGCTTTGGTAAAAGACCAGAAACTACCATCGTTGTCTTAGAATTTACAGACCCAGAAGATGTCATGATCATCAATACTTATAGGAACAAATCCTATGCTCCCAAAGGCAAATATGATCCTCCCCACAATTCTTCTAGCCCGAGCTCATCCTCACCAACTGCTACTTTTCAGGTTCCTAAGGTTCTTGATAGCCAAGGAACAAATTCCCCTCTCCCCTCTTCCAAATAAATATCCTAAATCAATTGGCCAACATCAAAGCATATGCCACCCTTCTGGACATGGTTGTCATCCTGAAACAACAAAAGAATCTAAAACAATTCATGGAAGGAAAGGATTCCATTGTAGCCAACCTCTTTGAAGAGGTAAATTAAGAGGATTCATATATAAATAAAGTAGGTGTACATAACTTTAGATACCCTGTAAAAAATCCCCCTTTTTACATTTTTGTAAATATTATGGATAAGATCGTCCATTGTTTACTTATTGATGGCGGTCTAGGCCCAAGTGTGATGTCAAAGATTATTATGGAAGATATAGGCTTGTATTGTACAAATGAAAATGCTAGAAGAATGCTCTCTTATAATAGTCTACAACAAATGACCATAGGTGAGATTAAAGATGTGACTTTAGTTTTGTGCGCACACCCTGAAATAAGGACAACCCTTAGAATTTAGGTAATTGATATTCCAGTAAGAAATTACTCAATCATCTTAGGAAGAGATTGAAAATATTTTACGGGTGGATACCTCTCACTCGACGGGACACAATTATTCGTTCCTTGGAATGGTAAAAACATTATAGTCCTTAGAGAGGGAAGGATTTCACCTTACATAGAAATTGTCCCACAACCGAATGTGAACTATATAGAAGAGGAGCTAGGGGTGTATTCCATATTTGTTGAGGAAGATAACATTCCCCTAGAACAAATTGATTTAGATGATGGTATGTGGCACATGCACTTTGATGGTTCATGCTCTAGTGAAGGTAACAAAGTTGGCATAATCTTGTACTCTCCAGTAGGGAAAATTCATAACATTTCTTACAGGTTGGAGTTTTCTTGCACAAACAATGTCACTAAATTCAAAGCTTTATTATTAGGCATTGAAAACGCCTATAATCTTGGTTGTGGTCACCTTTCAGTTTTTGGAGATTCCAAGCTTGTTGTGAACCTTGTATGTAAGATTTACTCTCCTAGCAACAAGTTGATGAAACGATACACCCAAACTATTTGGAAACTTATCTCGAACCTATTATGTTTCAAAATCACTCCGGTTAAGAGGGAATTTAACTCAATGGTTGATCAATTAGCTATTTTTTCATCCTCTCCTAATCGGCAACTTCTACCACACAAACCTGATTGTACTTTTCAATCTCTATATCGTCCACATATCCATGACAATATAGAATCTTGGCAGGTATTCCCTAGCGATGAGATCATATGTGATTTCATTCAAAATGAACCTTATAAGACAAAGGAAATTATATCCATAGAAGATAACAAGATTCCTAAGGGCTTGACTCCTCTAGAGAGCTCGTTTTCATCAAGTGATGTAGGCAATAAAGAGAAACAGAAGGAAGACTAGTCGAAAAGGAAGGTGGGTGAAACCATATCCTTGAACATTGGGACACTCGAGTTTCCAAAGAATGTTAAAATAGGTGCCCAATGTTCTAATGAAGATAAAATTAAGTTTTCCAAGCTACTTGGTGAATTTCAAGATGTTTTTTCTTGGTCTTATGAGGATCTTCATGGTTTTGATCCTTCTCTTGTATGGCATGCCATTCCCATCAAGGAAGGCATAAAACCAGTTAGGAAAAAACAAATACCTACCAACCCTGCACTGGAAGCAACTATTTGAAAAGGATTGGAAAAATCTTGAAGGACGATATCATCTTTCCAGTCAAGTATTCTGAATGGGTTTCAAATTTGGTTCATGTTCGGAAAGCCACTGAGAATATCAGATTCTTCATTTATTTTCATGCATTTAAGAGGGCTATTATGAAAGGTCATTTTCCTCTCCCTAACATAAAAACGATTTTGTAGCAAGTTGCAGGGTCACAGATGATGCCCTTACTTGACGCTTCTTTCGGTTACAATCAAATCAAGGTAAAAGGGGCATTCAAATTCAAAACCACCCTTATTACTCATTAGGGTACTTTGACTTATGAACATATGCCTTATGTCTTATCTGATGCAACTACCACTTTTAAAATACCTATGCAGATAACTCTTGACGATTTGATCGGTAAAATTATTCATGTTTATCTTGATTATCTAATCGTGTACCTTAAAGGGCTATCAATTGTCTCTAAGTTCAAAAATTTATGGATGAGTCCTTTCAATATTGCTTTTGTCCTGGGTACTAATTCTTACATTCTAAAGGATTTACAGGAGCGATTGTTTTCCTACAACACTAACGGTTCTCACTTAAAACACTACGTGGAACCCACTTGAAAAGTTGTAACATTGTTTGGATTTTCTATATATTAGTAGTCTAGTTCTACTTTCATTTTTCCGTTTTTTTCCATTTCTTCTTTTACAATAGTTTGATTTATGATTTCCTTTTTAATAGCTTCATGCTACTTTTGCAAATTCTGTCATTTGATTTCTTTTGTTTTAAAACTTTGTAGTCTGATTTTTGTCATGATTTTTATTGATTTTCATCTTTTAGTTGATTTTTGGTCAAGAATAAGATGTTGGATCAGTTCTGCCATAGTGACACTCCTGCAAGATATTGTTAGTCAATAAAAATCAAGCTTACATAGTTGTTATAATGTTCCCCCTGAAAGCATAATGTAATTTTTTATCTTCTTTCAATGATGTCTTATAAAGAAATTAGTTATCTCCCGCTTCTTCTTTCCATTTCTTCATACATTTGAGAATTTAAAAGAGTTGTTGGTGTATAAATATGCTCAATATATTACACTCATTTATATGTCAATCCAGGATTTGTAATTGAAATATTGTTTACACTATATGTGACGAGAACAGGTAAACTACTTGTGTTTGTTGTATCTAGATCAAGAAGGAAATAATTAATAACATAACACTTTGTTTCTAGAATTTCTGAATGCTCCACACGACTTTAAACTCAAGAGATAAAATTAATAAAAAAACTTCTCAAACAAATACTCAATTAAAATCTCTTCCTTAGGTAACAAGTTTGTTCATTCCAAGCTTATGAAATAAAGAGATGAACTTAAGATCTTATTCCCTGCAGCAATGGAAAACAATAATCAAACCTTCTTTAGGACAAGAAAAAACCAACATGATTGAGAGACTTCATTGCATGGAACATGAAGGTAAGATATGAAGTCCTATGGTTCCTGTACCCACTAAGAACACCGTAATAAAAACTCAAAATATTAGCATTTTTTTTCTTAACAATCCCACACATCAGAATCTTATCAATTAAATGTTAACCTGCAGAAGTAGGAAATGAAACTATCTATTCTATCCAATGTCTAATTACTCACACTGATTTAGAAGCAAGTGATTCTATATTGAACCTTAAAATGTGTTTGAAATCATTGACAACACACCATTGTTAAATATTCACACTCACACAATCACACAAAAAATGTACAAGGAGATTTACCTTGGTTGGGGCAGTGAACCCTTGCCGAACCAACAAGGTACCTCTAAAGAGATAACAGACTAAAATGTTCTACTCATATTCATGAATTTCACAAAAGATCATTTGTATTCCTTCAACTTGTAGATTGAATCAACAGTTCATCATCTTGTACATTATGACAATATGTATCATTATGTTATTGATACTTGCTTCATTACATCCACACTATTCAATCTCCTATACAACATCCCTTATAAAGAAGGTGAGTCGTTACTATTAATATCTAAGGATAATCATCAAATAGTTTTTAAAATATTACAATTGGCAATTCATATCGAATCTATAGGGATGGACTTCATCCTCATGACACGAAGTGCATGAGTGATGAAGTCTATCGTGATCTCAAAAACTACTTTATATACATCGATCCAAATGACTTCTTGGAATATCCATCAACATACTCGTTCAACAGGTGAATTCTAGAAACAAGGGTTTGGTACCGGACGAACACAGTTGCAACCATGAGTACCGGATTAAGCGCAAAGGCAGTACCAGAACATGCGCAATACTAGTACCGGACGCAATGTTGAGTGTGTTGGTACCAGATGCAGTGGTAAGTTTGTTGGTACCAGATGCAATGTTGTGCGGGTACCAAAATAGGTGGAACCTTGGTACCAGAATAGGTGGAGCCTTGGTATTGGAATAGGTGGAGCCTTGGTACAAAAATAGACTGGGTATCAGATCACACTATAGTTGTAGTATCATATCATGCTATTGTTGTAGTACCATAATAGTGAGGTACCAGATCACGATGCTTAAGATTCAAGTGATTAGGATCATACATAATCAGTCATTTAATCAAATTAACGCAAGAAAAATAAACAAATCATGCCCTGATCATAAGTTACCTCTCTATGCATATGGACAAGGTCATCAAGTGTATTTATGGAGGAAACAATCAAGTATATACACATAACATAGGTAAAATAGGCTCGGATAGAGGGTAATATAGGACATTAGAAGTGTCAAAATGGAGACTGAACATATCCCCCATGCTAAAGTCATTGCATGTCCTCATGCAACAACATCAAAACTGATACTCAAAACTTTTTTCAAAATTGAACCATTCCCCATCATTTCTCTAGATGTAGGATGTTAATACCAGAAGCTTCACTCCTCAGTTCCTTCTTAATCACTTTGGTGTGTTAGATCAACCGTAAGACTTTGTTGAGTTTAGCAGAGACCCCTTCTTGTGCATCTTGTAACCTGACATTATGTTCTTTTAATTGTGCATTCTCTGCCTTAATGTGCCTATCAATTACTTGGTACTCTGCAACTTCTTGTTTGAGCTTCCCAATCTTCACTATCAATTTTTGTTTTCTCAGATATTTGTCTGGACCAGATGTGGTTGTTTGCTCAATCACCTCCTCTCAGGCTTCCTTTTCCTTTCTCAGACCCCTCAAGGTTTCTGTCACCAATCACTCGGTCTCACTAATCGTAGCTCCATATCCACTTTATTTCTCTGGATAATTTGGGATATCAATGGGCTCTCTTTGAAGAGGAGGCACATGTGGAATTGTTGTCTTCTTGGCCATGATTCTGGTGGTCCTTCATATAGGAAGTGATACTTCCTCAGATTTGTTGATAGGGGTGGAAGTCTCCTCAAAAACTTCCTCTTCTTCATCTTAATAGAAATTATAGGCCTGGACACTTGTTTCTCTTGTGTTTATTTGAATTTTATCTTGAAGAACCGAAGTGTGGGTTCTAGAGTCTTCCCTTGCTGATCATTCCCTATTTCCATTCTGGAAGATTGAGGTGTAGGCTCTGAAATTTGTTTATTTTGAGCCCCCCTCATTTTTATTTTCCCCTTGCTTCCACTTGTCATCTTAGGATTTTCTTCTAACTCACTAATCAGTTCTTGAGGAGACACAATAACTGCTTCAGAGGTCTTTTCCAACTCCTTAACCAATTTTGGAGGGAGCTCAACATTTTCCTCAGGGACATTATGTGAAACTTCTTGTTGATCTGTCTTCTTCCTCTTTCACTTCTTACTCTGTGGAAATTGATATTTAGGACTCGAGGCTGGAATAGGTACTTTAGACTGGGAAGGCTTCTCCTTATTAGATTTGGTGGTCCCTTATAGGATCCGTTCTATTGACACACTCTTCTTTTGACCCTTTTTCTTGCTCTGAATGTTGAGGTCATGGATATTTTCCAATTTGTTGGTTGGATCTTGTGATAACTCAGTGGTTGCTTCATGAGAACTATTTGATCGCTCACCTAGCTCAGAGCCCTTCCTCTTCTATCTTTTATCTTTTTTAATCAAGGTTGGACTTATTTTCTGAGATTGGGAGGCTTTCTTCTTTCTAGATGTAGTAGGATACCCTACGACATAATTTTATTTCTCCAATCCCTAAATACGATGAGATGATATGGGTGTAACAGTGGCTTCTTTACCCCTTGATTTCTTCCCTTTATCTTTCTTTGCATTTCTTCTAGACCCCTCACTGTGTATTTATGCTTCCTGCTCCTCTACAAATTTGGACATTCCTTCCTGAGAAAAATTATGTTGGAGTAGTTGCTTCCAACTACTACCTTGTGTCCTCAAGGCATGGACAACCAAAATTTTTATTAGTCCATGGTGATGCTAGTTTCAGGTTTCTTGGAAGTTGATTTCACTCCTCTCACCATTTTATTTAAATGCATCCATAGGAAGTGAGGAAAATCAATTTCTGGCCCTCCTTCAAAATGTGATAAAATTTTCAAATGGTATGGGAAGGTTATTGCATACCTCCCTTCACAGGTGAGAAATATCTGCAAACTAATGAGCATCGTCCAATATTCTTCTTTGATGCAGCTTCGAGGAATGCCCTTAGTCCAATCGGGGTCTTGATGTTCTGGCCTGAGAAATTTTTGACAAAGCTTCATGTCAACGATCACCCCCCTGAAGTATTTTTCTCCAGACGAAGGGAGGCATGTATAATCTTCTATGGTGTCCTATGAAATCGTTAACTTCATATCTCCAAACTGAACAATTTATCCATCATATTTCTGTGCAAAAGAAAGAGAGATTCCTTCATGATAGCCTTTAAACTTCTCCAAAAATGGGACCCAGCCTGCCTATTCAAATCATTCCCTACAAGCTTGATATTATGGTGTTTCCCTGTATAATTGGAACACAAGCCTACAAGCTTGATATTATGGTGTTCTCCTGGTATAATTGGAACACAAGCTTCCAAGCGCCCTGGTCAATTTCATTCTAGCTTCTTTCTAAACATCTCTAAGGTGTATGAGGCATGGAAATAGGATTGAGGGTTGAGTACCAGATCAGCGCAGACCATGATGGAGTAACGGATCAACATAGACTGTAACGGAGTACCGTAAGAGGATAAGTATGCAAAAGATACAAAGGAACGAGATCACGGTATGAATGCAGGTGGTGTGATAGTAGAAATGGTAAATAATGCTCATCTAGATGGAAAATCCATCCAGAGGAGAGTTTATAAATTGATATTCAGTTTACAACGATCACATCGAGGGTAATAATTAAAAGGTAAGACATGTCGAATCCATGAATAACTTATAGACTCGTATGAGAGTTGGCGTCAGACCATATTCATGGGAGTGTTAGATAATGATGACAAGAGATGTGGTCATTATGACCGGAAATCATGAGTATGAAATCATCTGATGTCATCGAAATCATGGTTTGACATGCATAAATATGTAGCTCAAGTCATTTGTATGGCACGATATTGAATCATGGGATTATAACATTTTTCTACCAGATAAATGGAAGGCATGAAATTGATCATGTAAGAGACACAATTACCTCGTACTCTCATCATTTCAGGTATATAGGAATGTCTTCTTCATAAGGAAATGTATACGAGGATTTGCAGAAGTTCGTGGTAGGGAGTGTGTCATAATTTGAGAGTAACCATATGTTTAATACATAATTAGTCTGATTTCTTAATAAAATGAAACAATGTTGAGTTTATACGTCTTAGTACTTGAAACACTTAAATTGAGCAGGAAAACTTGAATATAAGATAAGGAATACCAACACATTATTACCAGTACCGGATCACCTTAGTACCAGATGGACGCAAGGTTGTACTCAGTACCGGAATAGCACATACCTTTTCTTTTGGTATCGGATGATCATAGAGGTGACCATCAGTACCGGATGAACACATAAATGTTGTCCAGTACCGGATGAATGCATAGATGTGGTTCAATACCAGATGAACACATAATTCCTCCCACGTTATCGGATGAATGCAGAGATGTGGTCTAGTAGTGGATGAGGACATAATTCCTCCCACAGTACCGGATGAATGCAGAGCTGTGGTCAAGTACTGGATGATCATAGAGGAAAAAATTGTATTCCGGTACTCGAGGATAATTTGACACAACACCTTATGGTAGTGCTTTGTAGACTAAAACTTTTGTAGGTTGCACTTTGTAGAAGTAGTTGGTGTTTTCTGGTGTTCTGGAAGAGGACCTGTGATCTTATTCAACTGAAAAATCATGTAGGTGAAACAAATACCAACACTAGATGTAAGAACTATGAGTTTGTATCTGAATAAGGAAAAATAATTCGGTCACTGGGCTCCAAGCTCTGTGACAAGAAGGTATTTTGTAGTTGGATTACCATATGTTGAGATTTAGAACCCTCCTCTTTTGGAACCAGGCTGATCATTGCTATTACTTTTTTCTTTTTGATATATCCTTTGATCTTGAGGGTTTGAGGAGTGATAATTACAGCCAATGCATTACATGATATCGTGGGATTCAACTCTTCAGATGAAATTGCTTCTACGTTTTCATCTTGAGATGGTTCTTGTTCTTGTTCTTTTTCTTTTTTTATTACAAGAATAATAATCCTAACTACTACTTTTCTGTGGATTTTTCTCGATCCCAGATTAGTTAATTCTCATCGGTGTTTTCAATTTTAAAGATTCTGAAAAACTTAAAGAAAAATCTATATACTGTCCCATGGATTTTTCTCGAGCTCGGACCAGTTCCCGCTCGCCCGTATTTTCAATTTTTAGGAGTTTGAAAAACTTAAAGAAAACTCCATATACTATCCTGTGGATTTTTCTCGATCCTGGGCCAGTTCGTGCTGGTCGGTATTTTCAATTTTTAGGAGACTAAAAAACTTAAAGAAAACTCCATTTGGTAGATGTCCTCCTTATCCATTTATCTACATGAGAACACAACCAACTTTTTGGTTTTGTTAGTTACATAAAAAAAAAGTTCTATCTAATGACACACCTATTTACAAATATGTACACAACCAAATTAATTCATGCAATCAAAATTATTGTGGTGGGTCAGCAGGAGGAGAAAACTCCTTGCTTACCAGTTGCATTTCATAATTTTGAAGAACATTTTTGACAAAATCCTCTTTAGATAGAGGATTATGATAAACCTTAAATTGATGCTCATTTACGGCAAAGGGAGTCTGATTCTCATCAATAGTATTTATCTTTACTTAACCATTGTGATAAACTGTATCAACTTCATAGGGTCCCAACCATCTAGTAGACAATTTACCTTTAAAATTATTGAACCTACTATCATACATGAGGGCCCAATCATCTGACTGAAAATACTTCTTTTTGATATACTTGTCATGCCATTTGGTCCTTTGTTCTTGTATAATGGTGTTCCTTTGAAGAGAATCTTGTCTGATCTCATCAAGATCATTCAATTGTAATAGACTCTATTTTTTACCCTCATCTAGATCCATCCCTAATTGCATGGTAGTCCTGCTTCCCATACACCAAAACATAAGGTGTATGGCTAGTTTTGTTTCTATGGGCTGTCCTATAGGCCCATAAGGCATCGGGAAACCTATCAACCCAGTCTTTGTGATGAAACTGATCAGTCTTGGTAAGAATAGCCTCTATCACCTTGTTAGTTGATTCCACCTGCCCATTTGCCCGAGGGTGATAAGGTGAATATTATCTATGCTTGATTATGTACTGCTCAGTAAGAGATTTGACCAAATTGGAGTTGAATTGGGTTCCTTGGTCAATGACTATTTCTCGAGGTACACCGAAATGAGTAACGATTTCTTCAAAGAGAAAGTCTACAACAGATTGCTCATTAGAAGAATATAAATCTTTATCTTCTACCCATTTGGTCACATAATCTGTGCAGACCAAGATGTACTTCTTCCTTTGAGACATAGGTTTAATGAGTCCTACAAAATCCAAAGCCCATTTTTCAAAAGGTTCAATTACTACTTAAGCTTGGAGGGGCATCTCATCAACTATAGTAGGTTTTTCCATCCTTTGGAAATCATCACAGCTAGCCACATACTTCTTTGCATCTTTTAAAATATTTGGCCAATAGTAACCGGACTGCAAAATCTTGTATGTTGTCCTTTTATCAAAAAAATGGCCTCCACATGGACCATCATGATAGGCTTTGAAAATATGTTGGATCTCATCCTCCCGAACACACCTTCTGATCACCAAATCATGCCTAGTTCAGTATAAGAAATCATCATGCCACATGTAATTGGCATTTAGTTGGACAATTCTTTGTTTCTCCTGGGAGGACAGATTCTGAGGTAGATTTCATGTTACAAGATAGTTGGCTACATCTATATACCAAGGACTGTAAGTAGAAATAGAAAATAGATTCGCATCCGGAAAATCATCATCTATTGGAGTATTATCACCTACATGAATGAGTCTAGACAAGAAATCAACAACTAAATTATCTTTTCCAGGCCTATCAATGATGGTGATATTGAATTCTTGTAGTAATAATAACCATCTATTCACTCTAGAATATGTAACAGGCTTGTTCATTAAAAATCTGATAGTTGAATGGCTGATATGTACAAAGACCTCATACCCTGTTCTGTAGTGTCTAAATTTGTTAATGGCATGTACTACTGACAAAAAATATTTTTTCGTGGCAGTGTAATTTACTTCAGTAGGTGAAAGATTTTTGTTGAAAAAGTATATAGCATAAGGAATCTAGACTTCCCTTTGTCCTAAGACATCCCCCAAAGAGGTATCTAAGGCATCTATGCAAATATGAAAAAAAAGAGACCAATTTGGTCCTCTCAAAATAGGGGCACTTGACAGCTTTGTTTTCAAAATTTCAAAGGAGATTTAACATTGTTCATTCCAACAAAATTCAACCTCTTTTGTTAACAGTTTCAATAATGGGGCAACTAGATTTGTAAAATTTTGAATGAGCCTCCAATAGTAACCAGCATTCCCTAAAAAACTTCTGACTTCTTTCTCTGAGCTAGGGATTTTGATTTGGGAAATAATATCAATCCTAGCAGGGTCTACTCTTATTCCAATACCGGAGATGTGGTGACCTAGAACAATTCCTTCAGTGAGCATCATTCTAGAATTTTCATGACTGAGTGAAAGGTTGGTTTCTTTACACCTAACCAATGCTTTCTCCAAATTGTCCAATGCCTGTTGGAAATCATCCCCATACATTGTGAAGTCATCCATGTAGACTTCTACATAGTCGTGGGTCAAATTAGAGAAAATGGCCAAGACAACCCTTTGAAAGGTAGTAGGGGCATTACACAAACCAAAAGGAAAAAACCTATATGCATAGGTTCCCTAAGGGCTAAATGTGGTTTTGTCCTGGTCTTCTGGTGAAATTTGGATTTGATTGTAACCATTAAACCCATCCAAGAAAGAAAAATACATCTTCATAGACAAAGTGTCCAAGACCTGGTCTATGAAAGGAAAAGTAAAGTAATTTATGTAGGTAGCCTTGTTCAATTCTCGAAATTCCACACAAATCCTCCATTTCCCATTTTTCTTAGGGATAATAACTAATGGGGAGACCCACTTTCTATCTGATATAGGGTATATGAAATTGGCTTGCAGGAGGTTTTGGAGTTCTTCTTTCACTATGTCTTTCAAGGATGGATTCATTCTAGACTTTTGATTTGGGAAATAATATCAATCTTGGTAGGGCCTACTCTTATTCCAGTACCATAGATGTGTTGACCTAGAACAATTCCTTTAGTGAGCATCATTCTAGACTTTTCATGACTGAGTGAAAAGTTGGTTTCTTTACACCCAACCAAAACTTTCTCCAAATTGTCCAATGCCTGTTGGAAATCATCCCCATACATTGTGAAGTCATCCATGTAGAATTCTACACAATCATGGGTCAAATCAGAGAAAATGGCCAAGACAACCCTTTGAAAGGTAGCAAGGGCATTACATAAACCAAAAGTAAGAACCCTATAGGCATAGGTCCCCGAAGGGCAGGTAAATGTTGTTTTGTCCTAGTCTTCTGGTGAAATTTGGATTTGATTGTAACCATTAAACCCATCCAAGAAAGAAAAATACCTCTTCTTAGACAAAGTGTCCAATACGTGCTCTATGAAAGGCAAAGTAAAGTAATCTTTGTAAGTAGCCTTGTTCAATTATCGAAAGTCCACACAAATCCTCCCTTTCCCATTTTTCTTAGGGACAGTAACTAATGGGGAGACCCACTTGCTATCTAATATAGGGTATATGAAATTGGCTTGCAGGAGTTTCTGGAGTTCTTCTTTCACTATGTTAAGAACCAAATATCAATATAGCATAGAAAAACCCCAGAATAAGTACTCAATGCCTTGAAAAAGAGAGAATTTCATATAATAATCCTCTTTGAGGGGGGGACCTCCTTATGCCCACATAATTGTACAATTACAAGATGATTCCAAATGAAAATGTCTCCTTGGTATATATAGGAGACTAGGAGGTATAATTACAACTAATGGACTAAAACCAACATAAATGAAATAACATTACTAATGCAATATGCCCCAATTAAGGGGTAATGAGCCATTATTTAGGGCTTAACATGCCCCTCCCCTTGAGACAAGTGTTGTCTGCAACGCTTGAGTAACTTTGGATGCTTCTATATAAAAGACTCATATTCCCAAGTGGAATCTTCAGCTGGTAGTTTACTCCATTTAATGAGATACTCTGAAATGGATCTATTCCCCTAGTTGGTGAATTATTGTGTCAATGATGGCTTCAAGCTCCAATATGATTTTTCCTTCCTTTTCAAGTTCTGGAAATATAGTTTGAACTGGGATCTTGTCACCTACAACCTTCTTTAAGCATGAAACATGGAAAACTGGGTGTACTCGTGAAGATGCAGGCAACTCCAATTTGTATGCCATAGTACCAATCTTTTGCAACACCTTATAAGGGCCATAGTACTTTGGTGATAATTTATTACCCTTCTTGGATTGCTTGAGGGGCATCTGTTTGTATGGTTGTAGTCTTAAAAACACCCAATCTCCTACTTCAAAACTTCTTTCACTATGATGTTGATCTGCTTGTTGTTTCATGTGATCTTGTGTCATGGTTAGGTTGTCCTTTAATATTTGGGGAACTTGTTGTTGATGCTCGATGTGATCATCCACTGCTTGAACCTTAGATTTTTCTTTTAGAGAAGAAGTGATGGAAGGAGGGTGGCATCCATAGAGTGCCATAAATGGTGTCATTTTTGTTGTAGTATGAAAGGAAGTGTTATACCACCATTTTGCCAAGGGTAACCATTTGAACCATTGTGTTTGTTTATCAGAGAAAAAGAAACGAAGGTATCCTTCCAGACATTTGTTCACTATCTCGGTTTGTCCATCAGATTGAGGATGATAGGATGAGCTATGAGCCTATTGAGTACCCAAACAAGAAAATAATTATGTCCAAAAATGTCTAGTGAAGATGGGATCTCTGTCACTTACAATAATATTTGGGCTGCCATGTAGCTTTTGAACTATCTCCATGAATGCGGTGGAAACTGTACTGGATTTGAAGGGATGATAGAGTGCACAAAAGTGTGCATACTTGGTTAGTCTATCAATAATCACCATGATGACACTCTTTCAATTACAGAGTTTGTCAATCAATTGGAGAAGGGGAGTTACAGAGTTTGTCAATCAATTCCTTCTTCCAGATAAGAAAAATCCGAATTGGAGAAGGGGAGTTCCTCGCAGCTAGATTAGACCTGAATGGAACACTTCTCTTATCGTTATCCATAGGTATATCACCTGTGAAGGTAGACTTTCACTAGTCTATATCTACCACATTAGGATATTAATTCATCTAAATGGCGATTATCCCTTAAATCTGCCTTACTTTCTACTCAAAAGATTGACAAAGATGTCAAAGAGAGTGCAGTCACTCTCCACCAATGCAAAGAGTAGTTTGTTTCATCAAGTCTTAATTAAGAATTTAGTTATGTCTACTTTGAGAGAATTACAGAAGCCCTGGAGCTGGCTCATGCAATCTTTAAACCCTAACACACAGTCCAACAAACAGAAGAAAGGAAAAGGAAAAAGATTGTTACACAGAAACAAAATATTTCAATTGATGAAACCCCTATTAAAGAAGAAATGCTTGATATCAGGGTGATGAGGAATAGCAGAGGTAAAAGACCTAAGTTGGATCCAAAAATCGAAATGTTTTCTGAGGAAGATGTTAAAGGGGAAGAAGATTCAGATGAATATTTTAATACTCAAACTATAGTCAAGCATGAATCGCCATCAACTAGTAAAAGGGGCACTGTAGTCAAAAGGACAAAGGATAAAGGTGTGTATGTGTCTCAAAAACCTAGAAGGAATTCTACTAGGGTTACCAACAAGTACAGATTGAAGTCAAAATCCATGTATAATCCATCAATCAAAGAAGAAAACGTCATAGTTATAGAATATCACTTTGAAGATGCTGAAGCAGGTACCAGGAAAAAGGCAAAAAGAACTCCATTTCTTAAGAAACCTGTAAACAAAGGTAAACAAATGTTTTCATCATCTACAGGACCTGTAATGAGAGCTACAACCAAATTAGCAAAAGCTAGAGAAATTGCTAAAGGTATCAGTGAGATTCCTGAGAATAAAAAGGATTACCTTGTAGACTCAGATCACATATCAGATGTGCCTGAAGCCATGGATTCAACAAGTTCTGATTAATAACATAGCTCGGGATTGGTTTCTAAATACCAATTTAAAGCGAAAGAACCCAAATTTGCCTTAAATCTGAATGAGCCTGCACCTTTTGAAGAGTGCTCAGAATTAAGGGTTAAAATAAGAACTGATAAAGAAAGGATCAAGGAATTCCAGAAAACAGTGAGACAGTTTAAGAAAGAAAAGTCACAAATAGAACAATGGAATGCTCATCAGCAAGAAAGGATTCAAGGTTTAAAAAAGAAGAAAAAAGAGCAAAGGGCATTTCTCAAAGAACTCATAGAAATAAACTTCAGACTCTATTGGCACAATGTCGTGCTTACCACAAAGCTCAAACAGAAAAATGCTAAAGCTACTGCTGTGATTATATCCTAAAGGTTTCATGGAGATTGCTACAATCATAATTTTAATGTCTTCCAGGAAATATGGCAGTGTCTACTCGTTTTTGGCCTGTGAAATGCAAATACCTCGAACTGCATGACTAGATCAAACTAATCCCTATTTTGTAGAATCAAATGTAATGCTGGCAAGATCATACAATATCAAGTTGCTGAGCAATGATCTATTCTATCTATGTGTCTACCTTTTATCTAGTCAATGCGATATGCTATGTTCTGATCTTGATTTTCATGTTATGTTATAACCTTGAGCCAATTTTCAACCACCTTATTCAAAAAAACAAAATATAAAAACTTTCTAAACACTTTGCAATAAATTGATGATGCCCTAGCTTGCCGTCTCACAGTCAAGTGCAAATTTAGGGACTAAAATTTTTGGCTCTGTTGCCGGGGATGAAGAAACGAAGATATCTTCCCTGGGGAAATGACAAGTTTAGATTCAGATCTTGATGGTGAACAAGATTTTGTACATTATTTAAGATTGTGATTATTCACCTGGCGACTCCTCTGTGGTAATTCTGGCTCCTAAAAGAGAAGCTAAAGGACCTAAAAGTCCTCTAACTTCTTCATCATCTAATAAGAGACTAGTAACCAGGAAAAATCTAGATCCTGAGCCTATTGCAGCAGTTCCAGATCCTGAAAAGTTACTAAGAAAACCTAAAGTTCTTTCTGGACAGTCTTCACTCTTAAAAGCAAAACTGTTTTCAGAAAGTTCTCAAGGACAATCCTCTAAAATCACCAAAACCCAAGTAGATGAAAAGGTGAATCCTGAAAGTGAAATTAAACCTATTATTGAGACTGCTACAGTTTCATTCCCTTCAACTATTTTAGAATTAAATCTAGAACAGTGGAAGTTACTTACTAAACTCATTAAATAGGAATATTCATACATATTTCCTATGACTGAAACTTCTAGAGGTCATAGAATAGATATTAAGAGTGAACCAGAGACACCTTCGTCATCTCTTGAATCGCTCTCATCTGAGGATTTTAAATCACATTATTTTTCTTTTGAGAATCCTCTGTTTCTTAGCCCATTATTTGATCATAGTCTAGAAGAGAAATCCTTATCTGCTAAAGATCAAGACTTAGTGACAATACATATAAGTTGTAATACACAAGGGACATTTTCACCTTCAACATCACCAATCTTGATTACTCCCAAAGAACCAAGAATAGCTAATATGGTTGCAGATAGAATGGATGAAATAGTTGCAACAAGGTATGCCCCTTTGGTTCTTCCACAAGTCATGTTTTCCTTTCCACCAAATGATTATATGAGATACTTGCCCAGATTCAATGGATATGGAGTAGTTACTACTGAAGAGAATTTGAGTTCATTTTATAGTTTTGCAGATAATTTCAATGTAGAGCATGCTGATGTGTTGATGAGATTATTCGTACAGAGTCAAAATGGGGAAGCAAGAAAGTGGTTCAGGAGTTTGCCTCCTAATTCAATTGCTGATATCGTAGCCTTAGATGATGCCTTTCTTAAAAACTGGGAAGACAAGAAAGATTTTTTATACTACATTACTAAATTCGGTGCTTTAAGGAGGAAACAAGGTGAATCAATACATGATTTTACCAAAAGGTTCAACCAAATGTATGGTAAAATTCTAGAGGAGATTAAACCTTCATAGACATCAGCTAAAATAACTTTTGCCAATGCATTTGATGCCAAATTTTCCTTGTTTCTTAGGGAAAGAAGAGCTGCTACCCTTAGCCTGATGTAAGATGATGCTATCGAGGTAGAATCAAACATATTAGCAGCAAAAAAATTGAAGTCTAGAAGTGATAGAGACAGGAAAAAGCAAAAGGAAGAGCTGCCTTCATCTTCTAATTCAGCATTTGATTCTAAAATGGATGAAATGGATAGGATGTTGAAAACTCTAATATATGAAATGGAAAGGCTGAATATGGAACAAAAACAGCCCAGTAGACCTACACAGGAGAGTGGTTACAAAAATCCAAATCAGTTTAGGAGGCCAAACAATGTACCTCAAATCTTACCAAGAGAAAGAAAAAACCAAGATGACCAAAAGGTTTTGCCTCCTTTTCAGAATAATGCAGTAGATGAGGAGGAGGATGAATATGATACAGAAGAAGACCCTGTAGTTCATTTGAATGATTCTGAATCATCTCCTTTACATGTGACATAGCAGGATTATGAAGATGCTTTGATTGCAAACCAGTTTGAGGAAGGGGATGAAGATGAGATCGTCTAATAGGAACCTAAAAGGAAAAAATACAATCTCATATCTAGTTCGAATGCACCTAAAGTAGATACACTTGTTTCCACAAAGAAGGCCAGTGCTCCAGTTAAAACAGGCATTATCAAAGGAAGTCCCAAGATTCAAGATGATCAACCATTGAAACAACCTGCCAAGGATAGTACCGTTGACATAAAGGAACCAAACATAAATGTTTATGCTTTTAGTTTAGAACATGAAATCAACAAAATCAAGATTTCAGTGCCATTATTAGAACTCATGAAAACAAAACCCTTCAGAAAGACTGTCCTCAAGGCTCTACAGGCTCCAGTTCATGTCACCTTTTCAGATACAGTGAATCTAGAGGATGAAAACCCTGCTATAACTATTGGACCTCACATTGAAGACAAAATTGATGCATCTCCACCATTCTACATTTCATTAAATGTCCATGACAAGATATTGCACAACTTCTTAATGGATTTTGGTGCCTCGCATAATGTCATGCCTAAGGTGGTGATGGAAAAGTTAGGGTTGGACATTACTAGACCATATCATGATCTATATTCTTTTGACTCCAAGAAAGTCAAATGCCTTGGAGTTATGAAAGATGTGGTTGTTACTCTTTTCCAATTACCTATGAAAAGTGTGGTATTAGATGTTATTGTGGCTGACATACCACCAAAATTTGGAATGCTTCTTTCAAGATCTTGGGTCAAGAAGGTAGGTGGTACTCTACATATGGACCTTAGCTATGAAACCATACATGTTTTTGGTGGGGAACAATGGAGATTATATAGAGAATTTAGATTGGCTTATTTGGTAAGTGATCACAATAATCCCACTAATCATCCTATATATGATGTAGAAGATGATCTTTGTTCTTCTTTTTTTCATATGAATGATGAGATGGCAGAAGTATCAGTCAGAAAGACAACAACTGCAGTTGGAGACAGTAAAGATAATTTTGTTTGGAAAATGTATTTTGACGAAGCATGTTCTAAAGAAGGTTCTGGAGCTAGCATTGTCTTCATTTCCCCTACGAAGGAGGTTATTCCTATGTCATATAAACTTTAATTTGACACCACTAAAAACATAAGTGAGTATGAATCCTTGTTGTTAGGTTTGAAAGATGCTAGAGATATGGGTATAGATAAGATGTTTGTTTTTGGAGACTCGGAACTTATTATTCACCAGATCAAGAATATATATCAAATCAAATAGCAACAGTTAAAAAATATATAGAAATGAGGTGTGGGATTATGTGGATAATTTCTTTTTGGCATTCAATATTACTTTTGTGCACAGAAATTTAAATCAGCAGGCTAACTCTTTGGCACTTGCAGCTAGCAACTTTAAAACTCCAATGTTTCCTAATTTGAAGTTCGAATTTGAAGTCAGACACAGACCCTCAATACCGGATAATATAAAACAAAGGCAGGTTTTTAAAGGCTATGAGGAAATTCAAAGATTTTTGAAAACTATTGAAGAGTTTTCTAACATTTCAATAGATCAAGATGACGAAAATGGTGAAGAAGAAATACATGTTGCAGAACTCCTTCAAGATACTATTGCTGGCCACAAAATCATTAAAATGAAGACAAACCATCTGCCCAAAGGTTTGGTTCCACTAGAGAGGTTGCTCGATCATAATGATGTTTCCAGGAAGGTTGTTATCCAAACAAAAGAAACAGATGTAGTGGACTGTGACATTAGTCCGGATGAAAATCCCAAGTTGGTCAAAATATTTAGAAAATTGTCACAAAAACAGAAAGAAGTGTATGTTGAATTAATGAAACAATATTCAGATATATTTTCCTGGTTTTATGAAGATCTGAAAGTGTTTGATACGGAGATTATTTAG
>SNQJ01S0008655.1:113686-124836 GCA_010110895.2 Picea sitchensis | reverse complement strand
AATGACTCTATGGAAATTTTTATGGATGATTTTACCCCTTATGGTGTTTCTTTTCAGGAAGCACTACAAAACCTTGAGAAAGTACTTAAACGATGTATACAAGCCCACCTCTCCTTAAGTATAGAAAAATGTCATATGATGATTAGTGAATGAATAGTGCTTGGACATTTTATTTCATCTTAAGGAATCCAGGTGGATCCATCCAAGATACAAGTCATTAAAAATATTCCTATTCCCAAAACCCAAACAGAGGTAAGAAGTTTTCTAGGACATGCTGGATACTACAAAAGATTTATCAAAAAAAATTCCAAAATAGATTCTCCCCTGTTTGTGTTACTGATGAAAAATGTCGAATTCAAATGGACTAATTCTTGCCAGGAAGCATTTAATACACTTAAACATCAGTTATATACAGTTCCTATTCTTAGAGGACCTGATTGGACACTTCCCTTTCATATATCCTCTGATGCTTCAGATACTGCAATAGGATCTTTTTTGGGACAAGAAGAAAATCATCTCCCTTATGCTATTTACTTCATTAGCAAGAATATGACTCCTGCTGAACTTAACTATACAGTTACTGAAAAGGAATTCTTTAGTAGTCATCTATGCTATTAATAAATTTTGACATTACATCACTGGCTACTCTACTCTTGTCCATACTGATCACTCAGCTATCAAATATCTAATGAACAAACCTATCATAATTGCTCGAGTCACCAGATGGTTACTATTATTGCAAGAATTTGATATTACAATTGTAGATAGACCAGGAAAAGAAAATGTAGTTGTTGATTTCCTTTCTCAGTTAACACCTGATGATGATACCCCAGTAGATGATTCATTTCCTGATGAATATCTATTTGCAGTATCTTCTCACTTACCATGGTATGTTGACATCACTAACTACTTGGTTGCAGGGAAGTTACCACCACACCTATCCCACCGAGATAAAAGAAGAATCATTCAACAAAGTGCTCGGTATAGCTGGATAAGTGGGTGTCTTTTCCACACAGGACTTGATCAAGAAATCTGAAGGTGCATTAGAGAAGATGAGGTTTAAGATCTACTAAAATCTTGTCATGATGGCCCTTGTGGAGGCCATTTTGCTGATAAAAGAACATCACATAAAATTCTCAGGATGGGGTATTATTGGCCCTCACTTTTTAAAGATGCAAAGAAATATGTTCAGGGCTGTGATAGCTGTCAAAGAATGGGCCAACCTAATCATAGAGATGAAATTCCATTAAACCCCCAAATAGTACTTGAACCATTCGAAAGATGGGCCTTAGAATTTGTAGGACCCATTAACCTCCCATCCAATCAAAAAGTTTACATAGTGGTCTGCACAGATTATATGACCAAATGGGTGGAAGCTAAAGCACTCCATAGAATGACTGAAGAAGTAGTTCTATATTTCCTATTTGAAGACATCTTCATCAGATTTGGAGTGCCGAGAGAATTAGTTACAGATGGGGGACCTCCTTTCACTTCTCACGGTTTTAAATCCACCCTTCAGAAATATCATATTCAACATAGAATGACTACACCATACCACCCCCAAGCCAACAGACAGGTGGAAAGCACAAATAAAGTAATAGAAGCCATTCTCACAAAAATAGTGAAGGAAAACAGAAAGGACAGGTCTCACAGGCTCCCTGAAGCATTATGGTCCTACATAACTACCTGGAGAAATACTACAAGATTCTCTCCCTATGAATTAGTTTATGGAAAAAGTGTCGTCTTCCCTGTGGAATTTGAAATCAAAACCTTAAGGAGTTCTTTAGCTGTCAACCTTGATTTGACCGATGCACAGATAGCCAGGTTGCAGCAGCTTAATGAACTGGATGAAAAAAGACTAGATGTCATTCATCAGACAACTATGATTCAACAACAAAGATCAAAATGGCATGACAAAACTATCAAGCATAAGCAATTCCAAAAAGGTAATTGGGCCCTACTGTATGATTCTCGGTTTAAAGAATTTCAAGGGAAACTACGTACAAGATGGCTTGGACCTTACGAAGTGGACACTATTTTCCCCAATGGAATAGTAAGGCTCCTCACAATCGATGACTCTAAAACACCATTACTTGTGAATGGTCATCGGCTCCGTCTGTACCAGCGCCCTATTTCCAAAGAAGATTTTAAGGCCACATGTGTGGAAGACTCTCATTACCTCTTTTTAAAGGGGCCTCCTACCCCTCATTGCAATTAATTCTTTTTGAAATTAATTTCTTTAGTATTAGATTAGATTTAGTCTACTAATAATCCCTGTCAAGAAATGGCATGTTACAATTGATTTTTGCAGATTCTCGATAAAAGAAAATGCATACCAAGAAAGGACGATCTTACTTCAAGAAGAGCCAAGCTTCATCTTGTGAAACACTACTTCCCCTTTTTCCCCATTGCTGAAACACCACTGTTCAACAATTTTTCACATTTTTCCCCATTGCTAAAACACCACTGTTCAACAATTTTTCACATTTTCCCCATTGCCGAAACACCATTGTTCCGCAATTTCTTGCCTTTCTTTTCCCATTGTTGAAACACCATTGTTCAACAATTTTTCACATTTTTCCCCATTGCTGAAACAACACTGTTCAACAATTTTTCACATTTTTCCCCATTGCTGAAACACCACTATTCAACAATTTTTCACATTTTTCCCCATTGCCGAAACACCACTGTTCCGCAATTTTTCACATTTTCCCCATTGTCGAAACACCACTGTTCTGCAATTTTTCACCCTTCTTTCTATGGCTGAAACACCACTTCCTCAGCAGTATTCTAGAACATCACCCTTCAACAAACATTTCTCTATTCTTTCCATGTTGTTGAAACACCATTTTTTCAGCATTCTCTGTCAATAAGTTTTTCTTCTCTCATACTACATTTTGTCCTTCCAGTAAAAAAATACTTGATACAATTCCTCTAAAAAATAAAAAGTCTCTTCCATGGCTACTGCAAAACTATTATGGACAGGCACTATATTTTGTTTGAAGTACGAATCAAAAGGTAAAGATGAGGTATGTAAACATTATATGTAAATACAATTGAACTACGGTTAAAGAGAAGATCCCAACTCATTATTACCACTCATGTAAAATCATTATTTCAGCCATACTTAAAGAGGGGGGGGGGGATATCGAAATCTTATACTATCATTTCACACGAACCGACCACCGTCATCTTCTTTTTACCATCCTTTCATTTGTTTTACCACCATTTGCATGCCTTCACCCGAAAAACTTACTTTGCACAGAAGCCGTTACTTGACTCTTTGACGATGCATTTTACTAATTTGTTAGCTATGGGAGGCCTTGTTATATGGTACAAACCTTCCATGACAGCCCTGTTAGAACTATATCCAGAAGTTTATCAAATTTTTCTGCAGGTAGGATGGCTGGGTTATTTTCAGAGGCTCCAAGGATTTGATTAACAACAGGTTCTTCAATTCGCTTGAAATATTCAGGAAGATTATTCTATTGTTCAAGGGGTTCAGATTCCAGTTATAGATGAGGATATAGCGCAGGTTTTGGGTCTCCCTACCAATGGCATTCACTGGTTCAGCCGCAAACATATCATCCTTAATGCCCAGCAGGATTTCCTCTTGCCAGGGGAACAAATTGAGCCTAAAGGCCGGGGTGTCCGACTTAGCTCGTTGTCGCTTCCATGGCCGAAAGTTGTAGAGTTTTTCAAGCACTACCTTACCTATGAAGGCCGATACCAGGTAGTCTACTAGTATGATTTTTTCCTATTGTCTCATTTATGACATGCTATATTGGTGAACATTCCTTATTATCTGCTCGGATGTCTTAAAAATATGTCGCATTACTGTAAAAAGGCTAAAAAACTCACCCTTTCCCTCACCCATCACAGCCTCACTCAACTACTTATCCAAAAGGGTTTTTCCCAACAAAACCCTCTCCTAAACAACCCACTTATAGATCCCCAAGAAGCTGTTGAATATCCTAAAAATCTTCAGGAACAACAACCACAAAACCCTCCAGACCCTCCGGAAGTACCTAACAGTCTGCCTACAGACCCAATCAATCCAATTAACCTCTCTACCATACCAAGCTCGTCCCACACCTTACTAGAATCATCTACTCCTACCGTTCATATCTTCAACGATGATTCTGGACCAGACAACTCTCCCTGTCCCATCACTGAGGAAAATCCCCCACACAAATGAAAGAAAATTCCTCTTTTTCCACCCTTTTTACAAAGAAAATGAACAAGGACCTCAAAAAGAGTAGCCACTACTGCCATTGCCCCAAACCCCCAACCCATCCGCCTAAAACCCCGTATACCTCCAACCTCTCAAGTTCCGAAATTTTTACCTATTCCACCCACGGGCACTGAAATACAAGAACCAAATGCCCAGTGTGTTGCGACATCATCATTTTCAAATCAAGTAGCTGAAACACAAGAACCAACTACTCATCAAGTAGTTGAAACACAAGAACTAGCTACTCATTCAGTAGCTGAAACACAAGAACCAACCACTCATTCAGTAGTCGAAACACAAGAACCAACTTCTCATTCAGTAGCTGAAACACAAGAACCAGCTATAGCTGTCACACAAGAACCAACTACAACTGAAACAAAAGAATCAGATGTTGATATTGTTACCGAGATACAGGAATCAGATGCCCAGGGTGTTGCAACATTACTTTCTCTACATCAAGAAGCTGAAATACAAGAATCAATTGTCGATCATGTAGCTGCTCCAAAAGAACTAGCTAGTGTGGTTGTGACTGTTACACAAGAACCAGCCACCCCTCTTCCAGAACCAAAAATGGCCTCTGTCTTACAATAAAATGAGTTCCTAAGGTCTGAACTGGAAGCCTACAAGCAAGAGCTAGTCATTGTAAAGGAAGCCTACGAGAAGGAACTTAAATTTTACACCCTAGCTCACATAGCGACCATGACATCAGAAAATACAACAGAAAATCAGTGTAGAGAGTATATGTGCAGTCAATGTGGGGACATCTATTATCAAACAGGTTACAAAGTAATTCAAATTCCAATGCCAGGAGCTTCCCCTGCACCTACGACTTTTGCAGTCAAAGAAGAAAATCTTGCTATTACACAAGAACCAGCAGGACCTTCCAAAATTAAAAATGAACCATGGCCTACAACAATTGTCAAATCTGAGGCCCCTGTTTTTGTTAATAAAGATGTACAAACATTTCCTATTGATGAATCTGCCCCTCCTAGCCATATCAATACCCACACCTTTGTGGAACAAGCCACTCAGACCCTACCCCAACCTATCACTTGCAATGCTGAAACACAAACTCAACCATGGGATGAGCAGGCAATAATGGACAAATGGAAAAAAGAGTCTGTTGTTACACAAGACAAAAGCCTGCAGGAGCACAGACTACTCTGGCTAAACCATATATATTCAAACTGGGAAGCTTTGGAGCAAACACGCTAGGAATCATGTGCCCATAAGAAACTGAATAAAGAGCTAAAAGGCAAATTGCTCCTGATGTTTGACTTGGCACAAAATTTGTTGGCTGCAAGGAAACCATCCTGCAATTACTCTATGTTCCTCATGGAACGACTTACATTTTTTCAAATTAACTCAATCAAAGAAGGAAAACCCCACGCAGTTTTAAATCCAACAGATTTTATTAGAACCTTTTCAGAAGCCTCTACTATGGATCAATACCTCCTCCGTGAGGTATATCTTCATAATGAGGCCATCCCTGAGAACCGACAGCTTAACCTTAACCCTCTTGTCAGTGATATCCAGATTCGGGCACTCACCTCCTTCCTTAACAATAAGATCATATGGAAGAATGACTTCCTAGCTGCCAAGCATAATGAGGATAACTAGCTTCTCTGGATATGGCCAGAACCACAAAATCTTGCCACCTTTGTTGTAGAGTATTATTAGTTTTTGAAGAAACCAGGGATGACTCAATACATTCGGCAACTACAGACAGCAGTGCTTTAGGATTGTCAACATTTCATTAAATCCACAGAGATTTATTCCCTACAAGAAAATAACATGTTTTGGCAACAATCTGCTAAGAAAAGAGAGGAACACAATCCCTTTAGCCCCACTAATCTTGAGACAACAATTTCCAGGGTACCTAGCTACATCAAATGTGTTCAGCAATGTGTTGAAAGCTGGATAGGTTATCAGTTTCATTTCCCTATTCTATGGATGCCAGCAGAGAAATATCAAGTTCATCATAAGTTTCCCAAGAAGGACGAAACAACATCTTGGCAAATTCTACAACGCGTTCAAGGATTCAGAGCTCCAACATACAACACTTTCCACAACTACTTCTTAAGTAACTTGCACGCTTAGGGTAAGTATTCAGATTCTGATTCAGATTGAAGTTGCCTGACGACATGAAAGATTTTAATTTTGGGGGGATGTTAGGACCCTATAATGTACCTTTTTGTTCACACTTTTTGCTACCATTACATCATTTTTTCACTCACATTTAAACTTACATTATCACCTTACCCTATCTTTCCAAAGGTATACAATGTATCTTCTCTTTGCTATATGTTTAATCTGTTTTGCATATAATTTTACATTACTCTCATACTTAACCGTTGATCAGAAATATATAAGTGCTGAAATAGTTCGAACTGGAGATTATCATTGTTGTTTGAAGGCTCGTTGCTGAAATAGTCAAAAGCACGCAAAACCCATGGTTGAAACACTCTCCATGGTCTACGATGTTGAAAAAACAACTCACACAAGAAGAAGCTATTACACTCTCTGTGGTCTACGATGCTGAAACAACAACTCACACAAGAAGAAGTTGTTACACTCTCTGTGGTCTACGATGCTGAAACAACAACTCACACAAGAAGAAGCTATTACACTCTCCATGGTCTATGATGTTGAAACAACAATTCACACAAAGAAGAAGTTGTTACACTAACCACAACAACTGCACCTTGAGCCATAATTAACCATCGCTGCTGCGTGAGACCACGTTGCTGAAACAGTCAGAACGCAAATCCCATTGCTAAAACAACCCGCGATTTATGATGCTAAAACAATATACAACAGAAGTAACAAGAAGATAAATAAAGAAGTTGTTACTCCAGCCGCAACAACTACACCTCACTCAACACCTTTTCGACTATTGTAATAGCATTCTGTTATGGGAGACCAAGATATCCTATTCCAGTATAGAGATCAGATCCGACTAAGAATAGGATTCAGATGTGCACATGTAATTTGATGATCAATTGTATCGAGGGGATTCTCCTCTTTAAATAAGAGGAAATCATCATTAGAAAGGGGACTTTTTGGCTAAGAAAGGAATTACAGAGAAGGACGTGTTTACCTCAGACATTGTAACATGATACAGTTGACAGATAAATGATTGTTCTGAACATTTATTTCTAGTTCCTTTCGTTTCATGGGAATCTTGTGAGAAGGGAGGGCCCACCTTCTTCACAAGATTCACCCATTAGCTTTGTAGTGTGTTAGTGTTATTTCTGTTCATGCCTTGATTAAATTTTGTTTTGCTGAAACACTACTTTATTGAACTCTGTCTTGCTGAAACTCTGTTTTACTGATTGTTACATTGTTTTCATATAATTCATGTATGGGTAATTGTTAATCATTCTAGTTAGCAATCCCGTTTGGTGAATTTATGAAAGCGTGATAATTAGGGACAGGTGTTGAAGATTCCTTCTTGGGGAATAGGGTCTTGTTCTCTATTAAGAGATAGTTAGCCTTCAGTGTGTGTCAATCATTTTGATCAGTAATGAGTTCATGAAAGTGTGATGATCAGAAACAGGTGCTGAAGATTCCTGCTTGGGGAATAGGGTCCTATTCTTTGTTACAAAATAGCTAGTCTTTCCTTTTGCAGTATCTTGAAAGATTTCTTTCCTAGGTTGTTATTTCTTAATGTAATCCAGGATTCTTCGGACAATTATTTCTTTAAACTTTGAACTCTGCAATAGGTAGGTTGCTTTCCTGTAATTCAAGTTAGAACTTTAGTTTGTTCAAGGCAAGGTGTGATTAATGTATTTTTACTACAACTCTAGATTTCTTTTGAGATTGAGCATATACAGTGTGTGATTACCTTTGAAATAAACAAACTTCCCTGGGTTGACAATTTATGTAGCACTTGATTGTTTAGTTAAATAAGCAATTATAGTGACCAACAATCTTGAGTCAAACTACTACTAATTCTAACTAAAATAAGACTCATAATCCAACTCTAACTAAGATCTAGTTAGGGGACACTCATTAAATGAGAATTTGGAGAACAAAGGGACAACTAAGAGGAAAAATAGGAACACATTGGAAAATGTGAGGGAAAATGGATATTTTTTAAATAAAATAAAAATGTTAATTACTTGTGCAACTTGGGAGAGTGTAACAAGTTTGTGGGTGAATAATCTTAATTAAATTAATTAAAAATTTAATTAATTGTGCATAAGTACATTTTTCATTGGTTGATTTTCCTATAATGCAAATGGAGGATAAGGGAAATGGATCTGACTTTTCTTAGTACTTTTATGTTTCCAAATGTTTATTCGACTGTGTTTTACTTGTGAGAGATGGGACTCCAAGCTTGTGAAAGAGTGGAAGCTCTTCCTTGCGAAGAAAGATTGGAAGCTATTATGTTTTGGTTTTTGTGCTTGGCCCCTTTGCGGGTCGGGAGGATAAGGGGGAAGAAGAGTACCTCTAGTGTTGGTTGGGAGGTACCAATGGAGTTTGTGAATTAGTAGGAAATGAGAAAAGAATTATGCACAAGGAGAGGATTGAAGATCATCAGCTACAAACTTCTTGGGTTGCAATATTCCTTATTGAATAATATTGATAAAATTATTTTGTATTTGATTATTGTTTTTTTTTGTTTTTAATTTATGAATAATGTGCTATTGGGAAGATGGGGCCAACATTGTTCGATGAACATATGTTTTAGATTGTAAACTGCATGAACATTGATGTAATATTTGTAGGGAACTTGGATAACATAACGATATATTTTTAATGTTACAGATATTGTAACTAAAGAATTGTTGATGATTAAATTAAATCGCATTGGGTTTAAATGCATTCAAAATTTACTTAGAAAATACAAATATATATATATATATGTAGAACAATTGGAAGAATTGAATTATTGTTGATAAAAAAATGTGTTCCAATTTTAGGCATGGACCGGTGCTCGAAAATCAATATAGATGTTCTTGAAGCAAACAATTTTTAATAGTAGTGGATGTGTGGATACTGAATTGGTGCTCTAAAATTCATTCTTCTTGAGAGTCTTTTAAAGACAACGAACCTTGCATTGATATCCACAAGCCTTTTGTTTGTTATGTTCATCAATTACTGTTGAAGTTTTAAACTTAAAATTGTGTATATATATAACTGTGAATTAGAGTAGGTTATAACCCTATTGAAAATTATTTCCATTGTGTTAAATGAGTTCACTGATGCCTTAAGGATGTAGCTTGTTCTCTTTGGAATCGACTCTACTAAAATATCTCCCTGATTGAAAAAAGGTTGTCCATGGTGACCAGGTTCCACACTCTTTAGTCGATACATAGTATTATAGAATTGGTCCAAGAATGGATTATGATCTTCTTGATTTTAAAACCTGGGCGCATTCTCAAACGTAGAACCCAAAAAACCACTAAATCTCTCACGATCATAACCATTCATTGTACATGTTATTGATGCAATCAAATCTCTATATTTTTAAGAGAGATTTATTTCTTATTGTTAGATTCCAACCTATTAAGGCATGATAGTCGCAAAGTATTGTCATATTTTAATTATAGTTGGGCTTGAATTCTAATTGAAAATATTTTTACCCTCATAGAATCGCATGTGACCATGGGATAGAACCAAGTGTTGGAAAAAATGGAATTATTCATATCTTTTGGACTCTGATGCTCCAAAGGATTCACCAACTCCACAACATTCCCTCTCACCTGGAATGTTACCGGCCGAAATCGGTTATAAAGTGAGGTTTACTAACAATTGTAGGTTCCACCCTATCCTTTCACTCTCCTTCGTCAATGGTTATGAATTTAATCATACGGTTGGTGGGGATTCTCCTCCCATGAGAATATATTGTGGATATCTACTCTATGACTATAGACTTCGAAGTTCCTTCACTCCAAACAACAATGATCAAATTGACCAGGATCTCTGAACCGCCTAAGGGCTCAGGGATATAATGACTCACGCTATCCTTTGATCAATGATTGACATCCACTTTGAACATTGAGACTCAAGGAGTTCCTCACCCTTTAGAATAATGGATCAGTTTGTTGGAGTGTCGAATCACCTAACCACCGAAGGATGAAGGATAGAAGATCTAACAACCCTCCTTTGATGACTAAATCCATGGTTGTCCTTTTCTCTGGAGCTTTGCGAGTACAAAAAAATAACTAATTTCAACCGGATATTTGAAGTGTCAAATATTTTAATTGAAAGGCCTCAGGGATCTATGGTTGAAGTTCTTCTCGTAGCCTGATCAACGGTTTTTGTAGCTTCCTCCTTTCACTGCCTCTTCTTTCCTTCAACAAGGGATATTTCTCGGGGTTTCAAGGGTTAATTTTGATTTCTTCTCTATAGGACTGGCTCCTTGGTCTCTTCTTGTGTTTACAAACCTCTATCCCTCCTAATCTTATGACACCTTCTACCAGTGTCGTGTTTGGGTTATAATTTAAAAATTGACTTGTAAGTGGAATTTGATAGGTATAAATATTAAAATTATCATACACATATATATGTATATAATACTGATATATGATATTATATTAAGATTTAACTATTAGATTTTATACATGACATTATGGATTCACTGCTAAAAATAATAAAGAAACTTAATATGAATTTCATAATTGTTTGGGTGATTTTATTATTGCAAGTTTTGTAAATAGATAAATTGTTACATTGTTAATCATTTAGATTTTAGGATTCATTTTTTGTATTATATGGTAAGAATGGCATAGGATCCACACACATGAAGCTGGTAAAGATCTTCATTCTCTAGAGATTGTGTATAATTAAATTTGTGTATTGATGTTGAATTTAAGGATAAGGCGTGTTTAAGGTATCTAAAACTTGTTGAAAAATTGATTTTGTATAAGAATAATATCTTGATTGATTATAAATCATTACCAACGGT
>SNQJ01S0008655.1:40824-89194 GCA_010110895.2 Picea sitchensis | reverse complement strand
ACCACACAATATCACTGTAAATGAAAACAACTCAAATAGCCCACTCCCTGACTCAATCCGGAGTCCAAGGGAGTTCCACCGATGCCTCTGCATCCCCAAGGTCCGAAACCCTGCACACTCAACGAAACTGAGTCAATAGCACCTCTATATAGCAATAGTAAAACATCATGTCATCAATCATGACGCATCATCATCAAGGTTAAGTGGTTCATCATCATAAAAATCCAGATCACTTGCGAGCAAGTGTCCTCAAAGAATAAGTTTTGTCAGTGCGCCAGAGCGGGATGTTACATGCAAGATACTGAGATTTGTCATTCCAAACTACTTTTGAAGATCACTTTTCATATTTTGAATTAATATAAGTTGGCTTCCAATGTTAATAAGATCATCCACATATAAGACAATAATGAGGGCATGATCACCAAAGTCCTTTACATAGATATATGGATCATATATACAATGCTTGAAATCATTCTTGAAGAAACATGCATCAATTTTATCATAACAATCCCTCGGTGCCTGCTTGAGACCATACAAAGACTTGTGTAAATTGCATACTAAGTTAGAATTTTCAGCAGTAACAAAGAATCGGGTTTTTTTCATATAAATGTCTTCATTAAGATCACCATTGAAAACAAAACTTTTAACATCCATTTGGTGTATTTCCGATTTATAAGATGCAGCAAGAGATAAAATGGTTCTTATTGTATTCATTTTAGCAATAGGAGAAAAAGTTTCATTATAATCAATACCTTCTTATTGATTAAAACCTTTGGCAACTAACCTTTCTTTATATTTTTCAATCTTAACTTCCCTAGTAAACTTTTTTTATATACCCATTTACAACCAATTAAGTTATTTCTCGAAGGAAGGGGAACAAGAGTCCATGTTTTTTTCTTTATTATATATTCATACTCAATAATCATAGCTTGTTCCCAATGAGGGTGACTCTTAGCTTGAGAATAAGTAGTAGGATCATCTATGGCTAATACTTTGGTCATAAGATAAAATTTACATCTATTTCTATGAGTATCGGAAGGATTATCGATCTCACTATCTATGGGCTCAAGAGTTTTATGGGCCCAAACACAAATATGATCAGAAACATAAATTACTTCAGGTACTTTGAGACATTAAGGTGGAATATTTGAATAAGAGGGTGAACTCAAATCAACATTAGGCTCAGAGCTAGAAGACGGTCTAACAGATATAGGTGTAACATGAGACAATGGAACATTCAAGAGTTCCATTCAAGATAACATGAGGTTCAACATACTTAGGTGGTGGAGACACTTCATTGAAGTGAACATCTCGTCGGATAATGACACTTTGGATAGATGGGTCAAACAACCTGTAAGCTTTGGAATCCTCAACATAACCAATGAAAATACATTTATGAGACTTGGTTTCTAACGTTTTTCATTTTTCAATAGGAATATGAGCCCAACATTCCCTGCCAAATATATTAAAGTTACTTATATCGGGTTTTCTTCCATTCCATTTTTCCTTAGGGGTAACATGCATGACTGCTTTTGTAGGAACTCTGTTTAAAATAAAGTTTGCACAACAAATGGCTTCAGGAACATAAACTACTTCTAAAGTCGTTATGATGAAACATTAACAAGAGATAAACCCTAATGCAAATAATAGACAATCTAGGGAAAAAAAAAGTAAACTGAAATGATCTTACCAAAAAAAATTATGATTTAAAGTAGATCAAGGGTTTGGAGCCGAAAATTTGAGATGATCATAATGTGATCAATATGGCTCGGATTTTCTATTATATCTATTTCTAGAAATTGAATGGTCATTCTACATCCATTAACAAAAGATAAATAGAAATATGGATAATCCGTCAAAATATATCAACTCTGTAATATTTTTGTCCGTACGAAAAATTTATGAAAATTAGTTGATTTTAAATCAGATATTTCCCTTCTTTCTAGACACGAAATTAGATGATTTTGTTTTTCAAAATGCCTATTTTTTCATGAGGAAATCATATATGTAACTTGTTTCTTAATATTAAGTACCAGAAGTTTCAGAACCAGAACTGAAAGTTGCGACCTCAATTTTTCCTGCAAAAAAAAACTAGATCTAAAAAAAAACAAAAAAGATCTGAATAATAGGGAGATAGATCTCCTTGAGGAGAAACAAATGTTCATATAGATCTATAGAAAAAAAAATTAAGAAACCTACAAAAAATATACAAAATAGGGATCAATGTTTTAAAAAAAAACTCAAGCATATAGAATCATGCCCATATCTGAAGAGAAGCCTAGTGGCTACTAGATTTAATGGAAAATTTACAAAAAATAGCAGTGCCCAAAATAAAATATGAAGATAACCGTGTTGGATAAAACTATAGAAGGTGGTAGATCATAGCCACCAAGCTCTGATACCATGTGAGAAACCACACATATAAAAAGATACCTAAACTAACCTCCTATATATGAATCCAACAACATATCAAACATAATAAGAACAGAAAGAGAAAAGGAAAAAGAATACACTAGATATACATGGTTCACCCAATTGGGCTACATCCACATGAAGGTTGTCTTCTATTATATCTAGAAATATCCTTCAATCATAATAGAGAGAAACTCCACAATTACCCCATACAAATATAGAAGAATGTTTGAGAGCACAAGATGATGATCACATGTTATGCCTTAAGAGAGACTCTTGGAATTATTATATACCAAGAGATATGGAGGAATTACTCTTACATATTTCATGCGGGATAATATAATTCTCCTTTTTATCATCTATTTATATAATATTCCTACCAAGAGTAAACTATTCCATAATACATATGAGATATTTGTGGTATACTATTTTACATAAGATTGTGGGAAAATTTCGACATAATACAAAGACATTATTACCTTCTAGGGAATATAATATATTCCAACAACTTCTTCATTTCTTTCTTCTCTTTCATCCATGTCTAGATATTTCTTCTTTTCTTAAAGAGTATACTTTTCAATTTCTGAGGTACACAACTGCTTGCTTTTGCTTCTAGTAATTGGTCCTCTTTATTCATCCAGATTCAATTCTTGCCTTGCTCTTGTTCTATTTGATATCATCTTTCATTTCTCTAGTATCGTCTTTCATCTCTTCTTTTTCTTCAGATAATTTCTCTTTCTTCTTATTGAACTCGTGTTTCCCAAGACCTTTCTAGTTCTTCTCTAGTTCCAAGTTTTGTTATTACAAGGTTATATAAATGATGTAGAATACACCATTGGTTATTCAATCCAATTTCTCACTGGGGATGGTTATCCTGATGGAAAGTCATATAATTTTTATGGTCTAAACCCATATCTAAATCTTCAAGTTTTCTCCCCAGTATGCTAGCCACAAATGTTGATGTTTGAATCCGTCGGGATCGAAACGACAACCTCACAAGGATATGAATCCTCTTTCAATTTTAAAGAGGTGGTACTCCTCATTGGCTTAGGATATTATTTATAATTTTTAAATCAAGAATAATATAGGAATTTGATATATTCCAATCTTTAATGCTAAAGAAAAATCAAAATGTTGAAAAGTAAAAGAGTATTTATAAAAGAGAATTCCTGAGAAATGGACCAGGAATATCACACATCACACATTACAACAAATAAAAATATTACCACATCCATCATAGTGAAAATAAAGATTATGATCACATTCAAATAAAAGAAGATGGCTCATTCACATGATAGAACTTTTATAAAGTAATACTTATTGAGTTCAAAATAATATTATGATAGACCAATTTCAAATACTTTATACTCAAGACTCATAGCTATAAAATACAGTCGGAATTGATCCCAAATTAATTCTTTGGTGTTTCTCAAAATAATAATGTCTATTACAATGCACTGAAATTAAAGGAGTTTGTCTAAAGGACTGGGATTGGGGCTCCCACGGACCATAAAGAAAACATGCACAAGAAAGTAGGGAATAGAAATAGTAACGTGGGTGGATGTCGAACAATAGAATATGGAAAGAAGACAAAAAGAAGATTATCAAGATTCGGTTATACTTTTCTAGTTAAAGAAGAAAAAAAATTGGATGAAAACTAATAAGGAAGAAGAATGTGATCAACATGGACATACTATGATGGTATCCCTCCTCTTCATTTGCTTGTTTTTTTTTTCTTTTGTACCCTTTCTTGTTGCAGTTTGATTGCCAGTCATAGCGGCTTCTGTTGGTATTTCATAAATCTTGCCAATTTAGTTATTTAACCATTCTTGAATATGATCCCTTAATGGGGAAACAATCACTTCTTTTTTTACTTTAATATTAAACAACTCCTTTTCGATTTATCTAAGATTAATAGATAAATTTGCAATGTATTCTCAATATCTTTGTTTTTATCGGTATACTTGACAAGCCAGCTATCAATATAATCATGTGTGAATTCAATCATATTGTCAAACTTTTTAGTTGATGCCCTTTTTAATTCTTCAATTTTCCCTTTGAAATGTTGTCCAGTCATGAGCATTGAATTTGAGATATACTTAAGGTCCATGAATTCAACAGTGGTTCCAAAGATATATAAATCAATATTTTTTTAATATGCTTTTGTCTTCCTTCTTGAAAAAATAGTCAATTGAGTTGACAGTCCCATCAATACATTGAGTTTTTCAATCCAACAAGATTTTAGTTATTTTATGTGGCTCGGGGAAGGTAATTTTCGTGCTTTCTCATTTTCTCTCTCATTGTCGAAACCTTTATTACAAACATTACAAATCCATCTGTATAAAAACCTTCATCATTTTTCAAATTTGTATTCAAATATTCCCTGGTGTTTTGAATTCTCAAATCGAGAGAGGATTTTTTTTTCCATATCCCATAACTCTAAAATAAATGACATTCTTTTCTTAATATTCTCTTCGAAAAAATGTCAAGTGGAAATAATCAAATTTGAAATTCCCTTGACTCTATCACTTAACCTTGGGTTTCTTGAAAACTTTTCTTAGGATGAATCATAGCAACAGGGGAAACCAAAATAGGTGGAGGCATGATAGTTTCTTCCAATTATTTAATTTTCTATTTCAATTGAGCGTTTTCTTCCTCCATATTGAAAATTGAAAATCCAGTGCATCCCTAGTAACTTTATGAATGGTTGGAAATATAGAAGGAAACATATTCTGTGTAACAATGGTGGACCGCAACTTCCCTCTTTTACTCTTCGTAGTTCTTTCAAAGACAAAATTCTTAGATTCCCTATCAAAAGAGGAATTATGTACAACAAAATTCTCTTCATCAGAAAATATTGCATCCTGGACCATGAGTGCAGAAATATGTTGTACAATTTCTCTAAAAGGAACTTCTACATATGGGAAAGTGATATTTTGAGTATCCACATCCAATTCCATATTATCCAATAATAAATCATTTTCTGGTGCATGTGTTTCCCCTCCCTCTTGTTGTGAATTAGTCCTTTTTCTTTTAATTTTTAACTTGTGGGGGTTTTCCAAGTTTCCCTGAGGAGGGTTTCTTTCTTCATCATCCCCTGAATTATTACTCTGTATTTTTATTTGTTGTGATGTCTCGAGATGAGGATATGTCTTTGGTAGAGAAATTCTTCAAGAAACAATTGGTCATTGAGGATTCTTATCATTTGAAGTCATACGTATTTTTTTATGATTCTCTATGGTACTTATGACAGTTTCTATATCACCGAAGTCTCTATAAACTTCTTGATTATTAGGGTTATGGATATCATTCTCCTCTTCTCCACTTATGGTTGAATTTATGGGTGTAGGGATGAGCCCGATTGAAATCAATTGATTGTAAAAAAGGTGACTAGGATCAAAACCCTTGATTTCCTCTGCATATCTCAAGTTGGAGTGGTCGAAATAGGTAACATATTCATCAATCTTGGAAATTCCTCTGGGAATAATTCCACCAACTTTCCATGGAAGAGGTATGATTTTTTTTTATTTTCTCGGAAAAGGTGTGAAACCAGCACTTGTATTGTCTAGATATTTCAATAATAAACAACTTATCATATATTTAATATGGAAGAAAAATGGTTTTTTTCTTAGAAAAAAAAAACCTAATGATATTGTAATCCTCCATTTTCTCAAGAATTCCTTTCCTTTTTAGAAACGTCGATGCTTCCAATGAGAGTCGGGAAGTGTCTTCCCCAAAAAATAGCTTCTTGAATCTAGACACAAAATAATTGTATACTTCATAGAAATGATGGTTGACTCTATGTCTCCATAAATCTTGATACCACATGGTCACAGGGTCCACCTTTACTTTCACTCTTCTCATAATATTTAAACCCTCAAAAGTATGACAATAGGTGATAGAAAATACCAAATAAGATGACATATAAAACTTATTCTCAGTGTTGAAATTTGTCAACTATTCAGTAATCTCATTCAAAATAATCTTCGCCCAGTCGAACATCAAATTTTAGTGAACTGTGAAATGCAGTATATACAATGTCAATAGAGGAATGGTTTTTGTAGAGTCTTTGTCAGCAATTTGAGTAAATAACCAAGAAATGTATTTATAAGAATTTTTCAAAGAACTTACTTGAATCCTGAATATATCTTCTGACATTCTTGCAGGGTCATGTAAATATTATTTAAGAAGTTTGATTCCATCATTTTTTATTTTAATAAATTTATGGCTTCCTCCCCTTTGTAAACCAGGGTCAACTCCGACAATTTCAACATATTCGTAAATATTAAAGGTACCAAGGAAACATAAGAACGTATCTACAATGTGATGACCCTTTTGTTCTAGATAAACTTGTTGATGCACCAAGTGACAATGTGATTGCATTTAAATACTTTTGGGATGAAACCTGTGAGAACTATCCCTGAAGTCCACACCTTGTTGTTTTCTTTACCCATCAGATTTAAATAGTACCAATATGACCAAGACCAATGATAGTTATGATCTTCTCTGGAAAAGAGGTCTGGGGTATCTCTACAGAACTATTGTTTTCTTATGACTAACTTCACGGATCTAGCCAACTTTTTTGTAATATTATTTTGCATAATAAAATGATTTTAAGTTATATTTTCTTTCGAATGAAGCATTAAATGGAAATAAATATGACTGGCCTCGATATAAAAACCATTAATTAATGACCATTTCATAAATGAATTTAGTAGTTAATTCCATAAATATAGCATTAAATGTGACTCAATAAATTGAAAGAAGGGACACGTGACAACAGAGAGTCAGAGTGAGCAATTAGAATGGAAAAGAAAGTCCACAAGTTCGAAGTTCCACAAGTCCAAAAGTATGATTAGGTGAAATGGATAAGTGTTGGGATACATCAAACAAACTATGGGAAAAGTGGAGGTATAACATGTAGGTCCACGAGTCCGCAAGTCTGAAATTCCATGATGCAAAAATAAACTAAGTGTTGGGCAGACTGATATATGGGTAAAGGGAAAATACTACAAGTTTGAAAGTCCACGAGTCTGAAAGTCCTCAAATGTGATGAAAACAAATAAGTGTGTTAATCTTGATACAAAAAAGAAAAGGGTAAAAGGGGGATATGAGATATCTGAGAAGGGAAACTAGATAAGGGGAAGAGAATAGGTAAGAAAAGAAAAGTGGAAGAAGAAAAGGGGTTCAACAGGGCCCACTCTAAAGAACATGAATTGTGGATATGTAGACAGTTTTCTTTGATGTACAAATTTAATTTATTTATCATCTAGTTTTACGTTTTTTTTGTTCCATTTAATTTATAAGTTGTGTATTTCTAGATTATTTCGGTAGGTTACATGTTCTTTTTAATTCCCATATCTTCAACTCTTTTACATGTTTTTTTCTACATCTACTTGTTAAATCATAATCAAAGGAGAAGTGTATATCTATGCATGATGACAAATGATAATAACAATGGTCAAAAAGAGCATGGTAACACTGTGAACTAATACACACAGTATTTTAATTACCTCAAATATCCAATACTACTTGAACTATTACAATCATTCATGCTAATTCAAGTGTCGTGTGTTTACTTTTCTGCAAGTGTGGTGTGTTCTATTTTCTGCAGTGTCATTTCATTTCCTATATAGAAATTAAATTTACCTTCTTGTAGAAGAATATTAGGAAAATATCCCAAATAATATTGTGTATCCCACACATACAATGCGCAACACCTCACAAGAATATTGAAAAATCTAGTTGATAAGATAAAATGAACACGTGTTCCCAGTTAAATAGAATATATATAAAAAAACATTGTCAATCATGGCGATAGTTGATCATCTTTCCAAATATGCTCATTTATGTTCTCTTCAACACATATTCACAACATCTATAGTGGCTCAAATGTTTATGGATAATATCTTCAAACTCCATGGCATGCCTCATTCTATTGTCTCAGATCATGATCCAAATTTCACCAGCAATTTTTGACAAGCATTATGTATGCTCAAAGAAACCCAATTTCATCTTAGTACTTCCTATCATCCCCAGACTCATGGATAAGCTAAATAAATCAAAACGTGTTTGGAAACATATTTGTGATGTTTTTCCTTTGACCGAAAAACTCATTGGGCTCAATGATTACCCCTCACTGAATGGTGTTATAACACATTTTACCATATCTCCACTCGCATGACTCCCATTGAAGTGGTTTATGGGGAATATCCACCATCGGTTCAACCATTTATGCCAAGTATTTCCAAGGTTAAGGAGGTCGACATCACTCTTACAGTCCGCGAGGCCATTCTCCATACCCTTAAAGAAAATTTAGCCATGGCATAGAATCACATGAAGCAACAAGCTTATCATGGTCATTTAGAACATCAATTTGTTGAAGTGGACCAGTTGTTTCTTCGTCTGAAACCTTATAAGAAAACATCACTCAAATATGCACATTGTCAAAAACTCGCCCCCAAGTTTTATGGTTCTTATACAATTCTCAAGTGAGTGGGGCCCATGGCATACCATTTATCTCTTCCTAATCACTCTAAGCTCCATCTTGTTTTTCATGTCTCATGCTTAAATAAAGTGATTGGAACTAGGTTCCAAACTCAAACTAATCTCCCTGAGTTGGATGAAGAGTGATCCATTTGGTTTCAACCATAAGAATTTATGGACTAGTGTGAGAATCGTCTTTGTCATCGCACCATCAAGAAAGTTTTAGTTCAGTGGAAGGATACACAACTAGAAGATGCCACTTGGGATCTGACTACCATTTTCCATCAATTCCTTATCTTAATCCTTGAGGACAAGGTTATTTTTCATGGAGGAGGAATGTGTTAAGAACCAAATATCAAAATAGCATAAGAAAACCTCATAATAAGTAATCAACTCCTTGGAAAAGAGAGAATTTCAAATAATAAGCCTCTTCTAGGGGAAAACCTCCTTATACACCACATAAATTTCCAAATGCTAGATGATTCAAAATGAAAATGTCTCCTTGGTATATATAGGAGACTAGGAGGTAGAATTACAACTAATGGATCCAAGCTGACATAAATAAAATAACATTACTAATGTAATATCCCCCAATTAAGGGGTAATGTGCCACTATTTAGGGCTTAACATGCCCCTCCCCTCCACAACACGTAAGTAGTTATGGATGCTTCTGTATAAAAGACTCATCTTCCCAAGTGAAATCTTCTGCAAGTAGTTTCCTCCACTTAATGAGATTCTCCGAAATGGATCTATTCCTCAGCTGGAGAATTCTTGTTTCAGTGATAGCTTCAGGATCCAATATGATTTTTCCTTCCTCATCAAGTTATGGAAATATAGTTTGAATTGGGATATTGTCACCTATAACCTTATTTAAGCATGAAACATGAAAAACTAGGTGTACTCGCGAAGATGCAGGAAACTCCAATTTGTATGCTATAGTACCAATCTTTTGCAACACCTTATAATGACCATAGTACTTTGGTGATAATTTATTATCCTTCTTAGATTTCTTGAGGGACATCTGTTTGTATGGTTGTAGTCTTAAAAATACCCAATCCCCTACCTCAAAACTTCTTTCACTACGATGCTAATCTGCTTGTTGTTTCATGTGATTTTGTGCCATGGTCAAGTTATCCTTTAAGATTTGGAGACATTGTTTTTAATTATCAATGTGATCATCCACTGCTTGAACCTTAGATTTTTCTTTTAGAGAATAAGTGATGGAAGGAGGGTGGCATCCATATATTGCCATAAATGGTGTCATTTTTGTTGTAGTATGAAAGGAAGTGTTATACCACCATTATGCCAAGGGTAACCATTTGAACCATTGTGTTTGTTTATTAGAGACAAATAAATGAAGGTAGCCTTCCATACATTTGTTCACTATCTCGGTTTGTCCATCAAATTGAGAATGATAGGATGAGTTATGAGCCAATTGAGTACCCAAACAAGAAAATAATTATGTCCAAAAATGCCCAGTGAAGATGGGATCTCTATCACTTACAATAATATTTGGGCTTCCATGCAGCTTTTGAACTGTCTCCATGAATGCAGGGGAAACTGTACTAGATTTGAAAGGATGAGAGAGTTAAAAAACATGTGCGTACTTGGTCACTCTATCAACAATCACCATGATGACACTCTTTCCTTCAGAATTCAGTAACCCTGTGATGAAATCCATCGAAACCTCTTCCCAGCGGCGACTTGGGATGGATAATGGTTTTAAAATACCTGGGGTCTTAATTGTTTCCACCTTATTTTTTTGGCAAACCAAAAATTCTTCCACAAACATTTGAACATCAATTTTAAGGCCATCCCAAAAAAGTCCCTTCTTGACCCTATGGTAGGTTTTCAACAATCCCAAGTGCCCTCCTATCAGGGAGGTGTGCAATTCTAATAATACCTTTTGTTTGAGTTGGGAGTTCTTACATAAATATAAGCGATCTTTGTACCATAGTGGATCATTTTTTCATGTAAATGTATCTAATGCACTTAAATCTTGTTGTAACCTTTGAATGAGATTCCACACATTTTTGTCATTCTTTTGTTCATCCCTCACTTCTATTATCCAATCAGGTTGGATGATTGAGATAGCACAGAGAAAGGCCTCAACATATTCATCCTTTCTTGAGAGTGCATCGGCCAAAACATTTTTTGTCCCCTTTTTATAGATGATTTCAAAATCATAACCCAACATCTTGGTCAACCATTTTTGTTGTTCTTTTCAATATAGTCTTTGTTCCAAGAATTATTTAAGACTATCATTATTTGTTTTGACATTGAAGTTCCTACCTATTAGGTAAGGGCACCATTTATTCAATGCATGTAGTATTGTCATCATTTCCTTCTCATAAATGGGTTTGTGTAAGTCCTTTCCCTTGAGTGGTTGAATTTCAAATGAAAGGGTCCTTCCTTCTTGCATTATAACAACACCAATGTCATTTTTCGAGGCATCACATTCCACAATAAATGTTTTTTGTGAAGTCTGGTGTGGTCAATACAAGAGCTTTGCACATCACCTCTTTAAGTTGTTCAAAATCTTGAGTTTCCTCTGGAGTCCATGAAAATACATCCTTCTTATTTAATGTCGTTAAAGGTGTTGTTATTCTTCCATAGTTCCAAATAAAATTGTAGTAGTAACCTGTCAAACCAAAAAATCCTCTAAGATTCTTCAATGTTTTGGGAATCGGTCAGTCCACCATGACCTTAATCTTGTTAGGGTCTACCTTGACACCTTCATGAGATACAATATGACCCAAATACTCTAACTCCTTCACCTGAAAGAAACATTTGTATGGTTTGGAATATATTTGTTTCTCTTTTAGTAGTTGTATCACCTTGTCAACATGTCACACATGATCCTCCCAAGATTTTCTATAGATTAGTATATCATCAAAAAACACCAACATAAATTTTCGAAGGAATGGCATGAAAATGGGATTCATAAACCCTTGGAATGTGGAAGGTTCATTTGTAAGGAAAAAATTCATGACTAAAAATTCATAATCGCCTTCATGAGTTTAGAATTTTGTTTTTGGGATATTTTCTTCCTTCATTCTAATCTGATGATACCCTAAATGGAGATCCAACTTTGTGAAACAGATTGCTCCATGTAGTTCATATAACAATTCATCAATTATGGGCATGGGAAACTTATCTTTAATAGTGATATTGTTGATCTCTCTATAATATGGACACATACGCCATGAGCCCTCTTTCTTGAGTACCATTACCACTAGTGCAGAGTAAGAACTTGCCTAGGTCTAATAATTCCAGCCTCCAACATTTCTTCAACCATACGCTTAATTTCACTCTTATGGGCATAAGGTTATCTGTAAGGCCTGATGTTAAGAGGAAAACTCCAAGGAATTAGGTGAATGGCATGATCATGATTTCTTGTGGGTGGAAGACCTTTGGTAATATCTTCTAATACTTTGGAATTCTTAACAATGATCCCTTGGAGATCTAGGGGAATAGATGGCTTATATGTTTGAACATATAGTGAGCATAGTTGTACAATTACACCCTGATTCCCCTTATTCAATAATTTTTTTATGCCATTAGACCTTACCACTTTACTGGGTTTCCCTATGATACCCCTTAACTCAATTTATTTTCCTTCCAATGAAAATTTCATGAAAATTTCCTGAAAATTAAAAGCCATTGTTCCTAATGATTGTAACCATTGTATTCCTAGTACAACATCATCACCACCCATGGGTATAGTAATCATTGGACTATTCATTACATATTCCCCCATAGTAAGATTGATCTTATTTCATTTTCTTGAGCAATTGATAGTTCCTCCATTTGCAATCAATACTTGAAACTATGGCACTGGATATATAAAGAAATTGAGAGCTTTGGATAATTTATAGTGAATGAAATTATGAGTACTACCAGAATCAATTAGGACTATTACCTTTTTAATCTTTTATATATCCTTCCATCTTGAGGGTTTGAGGAGTGCTAATTCTAGCCAATGCATTACATGATATCATGGGAATAAACTCTTCATAATAAATCTCTTCTACGTTTTCATCTTGAGATGGTTCCTGTTCTTGTTCTTGTTCTTCTTCCTCTTCACAATCTATGTACAATAATTTATTATCACCACACTTATGTCCCTTACCGTACTTTTTGTCATAATTAAAGCATAAGCCTTTTTATTTTCTTTCCTCCAATTGTTGAGGTGTCAACCTTGTAGGTTGAGGTTTTTTAGAAGAAGGAACATTATTCTCTCGATAGATGTTAGGAGCGGTCCTTGTAGTAGCCATATCCATATTTTTACTTTCAACATTTCTTGTCACCCTGAATGCATTCTCTAATTATTTGGGTTCTCAAAGGAGAACCTCATGTTTAATTTTATCCTTTAAAGTTCCTATGAATACATCAATCAGGTGTTCATCTGGAATATTTGTTACCTTTATATTCAATCTTTGGAAGTTCTCAATGTGCTCTGCAACTGAACCCATTTGCTTGAGATTTATCAATTGGCTAAAGAAGGTATTTCTCCTTGTATCCTCATAGTGTGCTATCATTTCTTCCGTAAAAATTGTCCAAGTGACAAGTGATTTGATAGAACAAATCCATCGATACCACACAAATCGATTAGGTTCTAAATATAAAGAAGCAATTCATACATTTTGTGTATGTGGAACATCATGCAGATCAAATAATTGTTCCATCTGAAGTATCCATGTGATTGGATCCTGACCATCAAACTTCCTCATATCAATCTTATGGAAGTGGTTGGTATTCAACCCAAAGTTGAATTTTCTACATTCTTGATTCATGTTCCTTGTGTCCTCATCGTGAATTTCATGGGATACATTTTTACTTTTAGTTTTCCTCTCTATTAGGAAAATTTCCAATCCTTCCATGATATCCCTTTTTAAACCATCCATATTAGCATCCATTATGGCCTCCAACTTAGCTTCAGTTTAATCCATCATCCCTTGTAGTTCATCTTCTGTTATTGTCTTCTATTGTAAATCATTTATGTCCCTGTGCATTTCTTCACCTTCATCAAGAGTCCAAGTATGAATGATTGGAGGCTTATTTGGTGTAGAAGTTCCTTTTTTTGGTGGCATGTTGGCCAAGTATCAATTTTAAACCTTGATTTCAAGGTGGTTCTACTAGAAGATCATTCTTCTGCTGTGTTGAAGATTAAAATCGCAACGATGAATTTCGCCCGCAAAGCATTGCTAAAGCATTGTTATTTAATTATGATATAATATAATACTAGTAGGTGGGACCCCTTGTAGACTAGAGGCACAAGGATAGACATATGAAACAGATTTTGTTGTTGTTATGATGTTGCCTACACAATCCTACATTTTTTATGATGCAATATTGGTTTCATTTGGTGTGATAATGAGTGGTTAATGCATGTTGTTGGTAATCATTTGTGACATAGAATAGTTTTCAAGGTTATGAAGATCATGTTGTTTACATTTTCTATGTTATAACCTTATTACTAATTCTTATGTTGATTACTTAGCCACATATATGCAAAGGATACTTAATGGTAGCATGATCAAAACAAGGAAAATTATGGAAAGGTTCTATAGTTATAGCAAAAGGAAAGGAACTATGTGAAAAGAATACATGCAAATTTCAAAAGAAAGAGTTAATGGATTAAGTGTTAGTCCTAGCTATTATGTTATTTGCTTGGTTAATGGACTATGCAAATTTCATTAAAGTCAAATGTAGGTGCATATAGCAGTGTTGATATGGATTATTGTGTGGAGTTATGGAAAACGTTAACGTATGAAATATCTTGGGTGGCACACTATGCAATAGATATGGTCTTGTATCTTACGATGGTTTGACATTGATTATGCATTGGTTATATGGTTTAATTTATTGGTGGATGTTATGCTTATTTGGATTCCTCGTACTTCGAATTGAATGGGGCCAGGTGATGGAAATGACATGCATTTACTACACATCACTCCAAACCTTCCCTATTGCCCGTCACCCTAGCATTGTACCACTTTTGCAATTTCTCTCTGTTGGTTGTGAAGCTCCACGTTTTCAATTTTTTTTGGAAGGGAAAGCTCGACCAACTCATCATTTAAGGTTTTTTCCCACAAGTATGGTTATTTTCTCTCCATCCATGAATTATTATTTGTTTTATGAACCAATTTGTGGCTTAGTGATGCTTGGATTCTGTGTGTTCTTGATATTTTTTACTGTGTGTAAATGTGGTGTTATGGATTTCTGTGATAATTGTAAAATGTTGGAAATTGCAAGAAAAGGAATGGTTACTATTAAGTTGTGTATTGGTGGTTTACTCAGTCAGTGTAGTTTTATGATGGGTCTCTATGGAATAATAAGTGATAGTGGTGCAATAAGGCTCTGGGTTTGATGATTGATGATTTTTGTTCTATGTATCATTGTCTGTTAACTCGTTTCTCTCTTAGTTGTTGTGGTGACCCTTATCCAGTTGCAGAGAAACTGCCAACAATTGGTGTGTTCTTTTCTTCAAACCCCGAGTTGTGGTTGGTAGCCCGTTCCTACTATTTTTTCATTGAACGCATCCCAAGATCCAGTATTGGTTGGCCCTGAATGTTAATACTGGCCTGTGTGGGTATTGGATTGATACAGGTTATATTGGAATCATCGCACAGACTACCAATTGTTTTAAAGGGAAGTTATGTATGCTAATATCAAGCTTGGGGTTTATGTTTGGGTTTATTGTTGTTATCAATTCAAGATTTTGTCGATTGATATGATTGAATACATGTGTATGATCAAACATTCTTTTAAGTCTGTCCATGTTTTTTAAAAGACACCTGTGTACATTTAAATTGGGCCCGATTGTAATTGATGAACATTGATTGTTGATTGTTTATCGTGGTGCATTATTGATTATCAGGGATAAAATATTGAGGATATTGTTGTGCATGTTTTGATTATTTTTACAAAGGGGTCATTTTTTTAATAAACATTATTGTTGAATGGAAAAAGTTTTTATAAGTTATAATTGCATAGACTGTTATAAATTAAGGAATTCTGGGAAATTTAATTATTGAAACAACAAGCAGTTTTGTATACAATTGAGGAATAGTGAATGTTGGTCTTGGAAGTGGATGCTTTTAGGATTAATTTTGAATAGAGTTATGATTTTTTATTTATTTATTTTTTTTTATGAAAAATATCTATCAAATTCCCTGTCATTTTCTCACTTTTTTCGCTCAATACAAATCCCCTCACATCATTTTGCATGCCATGTTCTTAAAATTAATTTAAAACTCAGTATTATAGTGATTAAGAAATAATACAGAGATGGATCACAACTGATATGATTTGGTTATTATTGCATAGCTGATTGTTCAATGAATTGTTGAGAAATAATCGTGTTCTTACTCCCTTTTATTTTCCCACTTTTTTGCTCAATATAATCCCCTCAGATATCCCAGAACCATAATTCATCCCCTACTCTTTGACAATTATTGAATGAATTTTATGGATTGGATTGCATGGGTCTGATGTGATTGCTGAGAAAAATGTTGTTTCATATTAAGAGATGTCATGTATGGTTTGTTTAAGAAGCTAGTTTCTAATAAACGATGCATACAGGATGAGCTTCTTCAGCAGAGGAAGTCATGGCCGAAATAATAGGGGCAAAGGGAATTGGAACAAAGGGCCTAGATGGCCAAGATTCTCAATACATTTTGATGCATATACTCAAGATTTAAATCATCTCTTCCAAGATGGATTTTTCAATTGGATTGGACAAGGGGTAATCCAACCAAGACCAGATAGGCCTCCTTTCCATCCCCAACATGTCCCTAGTATCCATGTTCCCCTTCATGTTTCATTGCAACCTGAAGTTCCCAAGAATGATGGATGGTAAGAGATTGCTCACCCAACAGTCCCCCACCATCATGGCTGGCCAAATTTGTATTTACCTGCTCCTCCTCAACCTATTAACCCAAATGTCCATATTTCCCTTGCACACCAACTTGTATAGTCCTCCCACACAAGAAAAAGAATCAAAATCGAATCCCACTACATACATGACAAGGGAAGAGTTGTTGTTTCTCCATCCTCTCCCTCAAGTGATTCAACCAAATCGCTTTCATCCTGCATGCACTTGAAAGATGATTGTTCTCATGTCATCAGTGAGATCAAGCCTCAAGGATCTACACAGCCTAAGGCTAATTCAAGAAATTCAAAGGGGGATAGCAGCAACAAAGCGAAAAATGCCTCTCAAAGTGGCAAATACAATATTTATTTTACTTTATTATTGTTTTATTGAGGACAGTGGAGTCTGGACTGCTGAAGTTTTTGGACAACATTCTATTTTTGGATATGTGGATATTATATGTTTGGATATGATTTGAAATATCATTGATAATTAATTTTCAAATTATGGAAATGATTATGGGAGCCACAGGGAGGGATGTGTCTAATTTATTGTCTAGTTATGTTTATTTTTGTTAAAGAAATTAAAGGGAGTCACAAGGGGTCCCACCTACTAGTTATTATTTATTAAAAGACCCTTATTATTATTATTATTATTATTATTATTATTATTCCCCTAAACTAAAAGTTAGTTGAGTTTTTGTTAACTTAACTAAATGAAGTGGTTGAACTACAACTAATTTGGAATGTATAAAATCCAAATGAGAAGGAAGAACAAGGGGAGAATAGAAGGAGAAAGAATACTAAGGTTTTCTCTTGAGTTTTATTGAGATAGTTCAGTTTTCATTCATTCTTCAATTCATTAAAATCCTAACTCTCTTTTATGACAACGGGGACCTATTGTAGACAGTAAGATTCAAAGCTTGATTACATCATTTAGACACTTGTTTTCAAAGGTTTTGATCTATATTTGATAGTCTATGTAGACTTGTCTATTTATGAATTAAAGTCCATAACTGATAAAGGATATTGTGCAGAGTCGAGTGGGCAACAATCTGTGGCAAGCTTATCCAAATTTTAAAGTTCATATTTTACTTCCTGTCAGAGTCCTTTTGTATGGTTTTCATTAGGGATATCTAATTTTGGCTTTGGTCCAAACACCCTCGGGGATTTTTGTAAAGAGAATGATTCGTTTGATTTCTTGGAATAAAATAAGTGATTCCTATTATGTCTCACATGCATTGATATGTGACTTGGTATTTTTTATTTTGTCTCCACATTTACTTTTTTCATCTGTATTATTCAGAAAATGGTATAAAAATGTTATATTTTTGCAACAATATTTTATTCAAAAAATCAACCTAACCCCTTTTAATTAATACTTGTGGATTCAGAAACACTTTTTGAGGCTATAAACATATGGTAACATTCTCGACTATCTTGCATTAGCCAATCAATATCAGAAAATGCTTGAGTAAGATAATTTTACATATTTTCCTCAACATGTTATATCTCCAAATTTTCGGCCCTTCTAGCTATGAAAAATTATTTTTGTATTTCTATGATATGTCTTCTCTACAATGCCACATATTTGATCAAAATTGGATGTTGCAAGTGGAATTTATGGTAACTTCCCCACAACTTGTTGATTTTTGTCCCTTCCAGAAGAACGTACTTGTAAATCATTCCAAGATCACAACATATGATATTTGATTCTGAAACATGTACCAAACATACTACATATTGTCCATTGTCCAATGAAACTTGTCTCACTTAATTTGGATACTCATTGAATAAGATATCATTGTTTTACTTGGAAGACATGTTTGAGACTAGTTAATATGACTAGTCAAATACCCTATCTTTCATAGGGTGTATCTACAACAATAGAATGACCCAGAAGATGGAATTTTTATCACCTATACCTTGATAATTTCTGTGAATATCCTTTGTATTTTAGGTTCTGAAACATTACATAAAAATATTTATAGAGAAAATTTTGTGATGACTAAATTTAGAATGATTCCATAACTATAGCTTAAAAATGTTATATCTCTGAAAGTATAAGGCCTCACGAGCTTAAATTCGAACCCAACGTACCTTGATCTGTCTGGTAAATATCAACTAAGGGGTTCCTTATGAAACATCGTAGAAATAGAGTTATAGAGAAAATTACAAGGTGTATCATATGTAGCAGCAAAACCCCAAGACCTTGATCTTTGATACCAAATGTTAAGAACCAAATAGAAAAATAGCATAAAAAAAAACCTCAGAATAAGTACTCAACGCCTTGAGAAAGAGAGAATTTCATATAATAAGCCTCTTCGAGGGGGAAACCTCCTTATACACCACATCAATTTCCAAATACTAGATGATTCCAAATGAAAAGGTATCCTTGGTATATATAGGAGACTAGGAGGTACAATTACAACTAATGGACCCAAGCCAACATAAATAAAATAACATTACTAATGTAATATGCCCCAATTAAGGGGTAACGTTCCATTATTTGGCGCTTAACATAATGTTATGGACCTAACCTCCCTAACCCCTCACGTAGGTAGAGCAATATGTTTTCTATGTAATAAAGGTCGACATTAGTAAATAAGTTCTGTATAATAATGTGAACAAGTATAATGTAAGAAGACTTAATAGAAGCCTCCATTTCTAGAAAGATCTTCCTCTAGAATGTTCTTTATAGGATATAATTAGTATAAATAAGAGTAGAAGGCATGGAAGAGTCTTGTCTTGAGAATTACTATAATAGAGCTCTTCTTTGTTGGAGGTTTTCCCCTCGAAGAGGCAAGTGAACTCGGCTTTTTATCAATAAAGATATCATTGTTGGTGTTGTTATTCTTTATATTTTGTTGTTCTGCTGGTATTTGTTGCAATATTTCTGTCTCTTTTTATTATATTACATATGTTACCTTATAAATACATTCATGACTGAGAGAGAGATATGATAGATCCTTGAAATAATTTCATCATTTTAATTTCATACCCATACTTTGTTTTCTGTGGAATTAATTATTTTGTTGTTAGTAGTGATTTCTCAAAAGGTGATAGAGAAAAGAAAAGTGGAAGCATGAACTGATATTCCTAATGAGGTGGTTTATTTGTCTGTTTTTTTCTCTATTTAGAAGTTCCTAAATATTCAGTGCTAATCAATGATATATTCTACATATGTTAAACTATTGTGCATCACATCTTCTTGAGTGTTCCAAGCCAAGTCATTATTTGTTTTTCCATTTTCATATATTTGGTTGTCCTTGTATGATTTACATTACATGTGGGAATTCTAGAATCATTCATAGTCCAAGTTTTCACATGGACTTGAATAAATTGTTATGTTCAATACAATTGTATAGGTCATTTTGAAGAAAAAAAAAGTATAATTTCTAGTTCATTTATTCTATGTTGAATTTTCCCTCTATATTAACATGAATTTATTTTTTATTTAATAAAATTCAAAACATTAATTTTATTATCTTTATTTTCATTTCAGCTCCATACATTTCATTTTATTTTTTTATTACTAATCATTTTATTTCATTGGTCAATTTCATTCATTCCGTTATGCAAGAATAATTAAAATATTAAAGTATTAATTATTAGTTGGTTTATGCATTTTCACTTTCACATTACTTCACTTACTTTTTATTTATTTTTATTTTCAACTTCATATATATATATATATATATATATATATATATATATGAAAATTTAAATAGCAAAACTCTCTACAAATTTAATTTTAATAAATGCAAAACTCTCTACAAATTTAATTTTAATAAATGAAAAGAAAAATATTAGGAATTTTCATGCAAAGACATCTCTCAAAATGAGGTCTTTGATCATTTTTCCGAGGCTATAAATCTAGGGTACCATTCTTGTTCTACCCTCGTCTAGCCTCACAAAGTTGAAGTGTCGATGATTGAAAAATTATAGTTTTGGAATCAACGTGTTGTACAACATTTTCAACAATAACTCCATGTGTAAAAATTAAAGTAATTCTACAAGATAACGTGACTAAGTTGAGAACAATCAAGAAGTTGGAATAAACATGAGGAAGGGGACTTAATGGGATAAACATCAAGAAGTTGTCATAAATCATTAATATCGTCTCTCACTAATAAACTTACTTGAATTGGGAGTTGATGTTATTAAAACATGGATGATGAAGATCGGTAGTAATCATCCCAAGATGTTTGTTATCATTAATATGAAAAATGATTTAAAGTGGAAGTTGATGTTGTTATAATTGAAATATAAATTTAAAATATGAATCACCTTATTAATGGGAAAAGTGTCTTTCGCCTATAATAAAATAGAATCTTTAAATTATAATGGAGTTGATATTTATATGTGGATTTCGCTTTTACCTATAATCACATAGTTTTCATTAAACTATTAATTAGATAAATTCAATATAGCATTGCCTCTTTCACTTATAATTACATAAATTCTTAATATGATACCACATTTTGAGTTAGTTATTTTTTTATAGATTTTTAGATAATGAATGCATGAATGAATCTTAAGATGAATTCAAAAAAATTATTATTATTATTATTTAACTAAAATGAGGATTGATGGTATAAAAATAATGTTTTGTTCATACCATACAACAAGTTAATACATATAAAAAATGGAGAATTCTAGAACTCGGCATTCAAGAATTCCAAAATTTCAAAAAGCTACATACTTGTTAGATAATTCTTGCAATCCTTTCAACATAATTGAAGAGCCTACTACTATAAATCCTAAAATACAACAAGTTAATACATATAAAAAATGGAGAATTCTAGAACTCGGGATTCAAGAATCCCAAAATTTCAAAAAGCTACATACTTGCTAGGCAATTCTTGCAATCCTTTCAACATAACTGAAGAGCCTACTACTATAAATCCTAATATACTTGATACCTAACAGCAAGAAAACCATGCATGGCATAAATAATATGGGTTTTAGAAAAATGCATGCTTGTTAAGGGCTTCCTGCTTAACATCTACTTGAAGATTGAGGTCCAAATTTGCATTTTCATATATCTTTTCTCCTAAAACTTGTTAAACTACCTCCTCATATTTAACCACTACTTTGATAGACCCAATAGTTACCCTTATATAAGAAGCCGATGATTGAGATCTATTTACAAGACTAAGAATCAACTGATATTGTATGATTTAATCTCCTACCATCTTTTCTATCTCCTTACTTTCATTATCCACTTTTGTGGCTAATTCTACTTTCCTAATTGTTTGATACTATTATCCATTTGTTAATGTAATCCAACGTAGCTTGAAGATCCATAATTCAATGAACAATTCACCCATGTATTCTTCAAATGTTAAGGTTAGATATTTCACATCGTATGCACCTCTTAGAGTGCATGTGACTATACATACCGAGAATAAACAAGAAGTATATAGCATAAGAAGTGTCAAACATCCATTTGTTAATGTAATCCAATGTAACATCCATTTGTTAATGTAATCCAACGTACCTTGAAGATCCATAATTCAATGAACAATTCACCCATGTATTCTTCAAATGTTAAGGTTAGATATTTCACATCGTATGCACCTCTTAGAGTGCATGTGACTATACATACCGAGAATAAACAAGAAGTATATAGCATAAGAAGTGTCAAACATCCATTTGTTAATGTAATCCAACGTAGCTTGAAGATCCATAATTCAATGAACAATTCACCCATGTATTCTTCAAATGTTAAGGTTAGATATTTCACATCGTATGCACCTCTTAGAGTGCATGTGACTATACATACCGAGAATAAACAAGAAGTATATAGCATAAGAAGTGTCAAACACAAGCTTAAAAACAAATCCGAGAAGAATCTTATCTCTACGTCGAGAATAAACCTAGAAGGAGCCATAACACCCAAAGCATCACACCTTAGCCAAACTAATACAAAAACAAAACAGAAACCACACCATGCTAGTCGAGAGATAACTCCGACAGATACCACAAGAATTCATTGAAAATATCTCACCTGCACTAAAGGTCGATGTCACTTCAAACTTAAGAACCATCCCATAAAATGGGGGAGGCCTAATTTAATTCCCATCATGTTGACTTTAAATTTCAATACCACTTTCCCATTAGCTTGTATTCTATGCCCCTTCCTAAGTTTGAGAACATTATTTCAAGGGAGGTAAACAACCCACCCAATTTTAGACCACATTTCATAATTTAAATGAAATTCATTTACTCACCAACTAAATTCATTATTATTATGATTGAGCCAAACAATAAATTTCAAAAAATAATTTACGTAATTCATTATCAATTGAAATTACCAAATTCAATATCAATAAGTAAAATATTCACATGTTGTCAAAAGTTAAAGAAAATGGTTGAAACAAAAGACTCTTCAACATATTTAAGTTTTTGAAATAACTACATTGCTTTGAAAGGATGTGTTCACCCACTCTGCACAATCTATATACAATATGGATGTATCAAACCTTTCATTACCTTAAAATGATGGTATTCACTTTCTCTACACAATATATACTAACTATGGATTAAAAGATAACCCAAAATACAATGCTAATTATGGATAACATTATTAACTATAGAGAACATTCGATTGAATTATTTAGTTTTTATGATCTTTATATATTTAGAATTATGTTGTTTATTAAATTATTTAGTTTAAACAATTTATATAAATATGATGGTGATGATCTTAATATTTATTAAGATTAAATTCAATTTATTGGACCTTCAAAAAAGTAAGGAATTATTTGGGGTTTTATTTAGAATTTTGTTTCTCGGTGTGGTCAAAAGGCTTTAAGGGAGACCTTCTTAAATCACCATAGTTTTGATCTGTTAAAAGTTTAGGAAGGTTGGTATTGTAACAAATATTTTGGAATTGTGATTGAATGTGGGTGTACATATGACATTCTAAGAGGAAATGATTTACATATTCAAAACTCTTAGTGTCATAAAGATGACAAATTCTTTCAACCCATGAAATTTTAGAAATTGTCCAATGCCCTATTTCAGTATGGAGCTTTTGGGAGTTTGTTCTTATTTAGCAATGTTGATTTTCTTCTTTACAATAATCAAAATAGAAAGATACTTTTGATTTTCTAGATTCGAGTTGATCGCCTCTTTATAGTGTCTTAATTTTCTTTCATCCTCTGATTCTTGATCACACCATGATTTCTCCTTAAATTTATATGTAATAATATTTTTAATATTATTGTTGTTCTATAGAGTGATCTATCCCTTTATTCCCCAATTATTTAGACAAGGATTGGCATGTTTATGTCAACCCCACTTGAGTCATAATTGGTTTTGATTGGAGTTCGAAGAAATGTTAGGAAGCCTCTTATCTTTTGGGTTGTTTATCTTGATCTTATACATTAGGTACCTAGTCATAGTCATGCTCTTAATGGGGGAAAGACTCATTGATATGAGGAGGATAGGATAATGTGTATTACTTTTAATTTTGAGATTATAAGTTATAAAACATTTTTCTATTTCTTCTATCTTTCTCCATGATTCTCTACAGATGCTTCAACCCCAAACTTCACAACCATATAAGATAACATGAGTGACAAGAGTCTCGAACAAGAGTTTCTTATTATCCCATAGCCAAAGGTATGTTGATTTAAAATTATTTTCAAGACAATAATAAGGTTTCCAATCTCCATTTATCCTTTTCTCAATGCTATAGTTCCAATAAACCTTGTGACGAAGATTGATTTCGAAATATTTGTATGAAGTCACTTCCCCCAAATTGTTTTTTTCATACATAAAATTAATGTAAGTGTTATTTTTGGATTTAATTATCATAACATCCATTTTTCAATGTTAATAGTCATACCCATAGTAGAGTAGAAATGCTTGAGAATTTTAAGTTTATTATCAAGATATAGGGACTCCTCTCCATAGCCACAATATCATTAATGAAAATTAAAAGGATGATGATTATACCTGCTAGATTTAGGCTGACACAACCTACTTCTTCCAAACAACCCTCTAACTTGTCGATAGGTATGCAAAATATGGTAGGGGATAGGGGGAAACCTTGATTAACTCCTATATTACAATCAATTTCTTCCAGCCAACCCTTTTTGTTCCTAAACCTGAAAATAATGTTCTTGTACAACCTTATTCTAGTAGCTCTCAACTCGAAAGTAACTTTTAGTTCTTCAGGTCTATTCCAAAGGTTGGTCCTAGGTTATTGTAGCCACATCATTTGTACCCGTCATTATAGTGATTTGACGAGATAATTTGGAGGAGATTTGGATATTACGAGATCTTGAGTCGACCGATATGGGAGTTGTGAGAGTCAGGTTAGTGGTCCCATCGTCCTGCATAGTGTGAATTTTGTAGAATTTAGTAAGGGGGTGTACGAATGGTCATAAAAGAGTAGGATTAGGGGTGGGCCCACTACTATGCGGGAGAAGGAAGAATACTCATGCTCAGATGCATGGGTATAATTCCATATTCCGTGCATAATGTGCAGTTGTTCTTGACACAACCACGCATGGGGGTGCGGGGGAGGGAAATACAATAACACATGGGATGTGTTCCTGTTAAGTTGAAAGTTGTGCACTATGCACAATTTTTTCTCAGACAGTTGTGCATCAGTGTGCAACTATGTGGAGGATATGTGCGCACCTATCAGAGTGACAGTTATGCATTGATGCGCAGATGTTTCTCAGATAGTTTTTCATTAGTGCGCAGCTGTGAAAAGAACAAACGCACACATGTGCAGACTTATATGGGTGAAAGCCACACACTGGAGGTGTTATGGGACTTATCGGTAAATGAGGACATAAATAGATATCCCTAGATTCACCTAGATCTATAACAAAACAAAATAGAATATGATGATTTCCCTAAGCTCTAATCAGAGTTTACTATGTAGTAAGAGATGGGAAACATATCATTTAAATATCACTTCCTCTTGTCATTGTCATCCTATATCCACTCTAGTGCTCCTATGACATTGGATCTGCAAGGGAACAAAATCCAACCAAAGTGAAATCCATAATATACTCAACGAGAACCTATGTATGTGATCAAGGAATCATACAATAAAATGAGATGAGTTTTATGGGAAAGAAACATATCACTGTATTATATTAAAGTGAATGTGGAGATTACAACCAAAGCCTTGATGTTGCAAGGTCCCCTTCCGATGACCCCTTTCTCCAACACACACACTTTCTCCAATCTTGAATGAATAAGATCCATAATGACTTGATGAACTGAAATGAGGCTCTCAAGAATGATCGAATGCAGGATTCTCCATACAATCTTAGCCAATTTAACCCTCAATAATATTACTTTCTTCTTAACTTTGGTTAACCTTTTCCATGAGAAATACCTCCTTATATAGGGGAAAGAGAGATGGTTAAAGAGATTAGGATGATCCCACCAAATCGGATAAGCGAGTAGGATCCCAACCATACGGATGCCACCTCATATTCTAGAAGATCCCCTTCTAGAACTTCTATGAAGCTCGACTTTTTCTTATCCTTTTGACATTGTTGCACCCTAGCTATAGAGCAGCCTCTGAAAACGTCGCAAACCAGTTTTAGGACAGAGTGCGACAACCAGACATCATCGCACCCTGCTTATGATGCAGCCTGCGACAACCTTCCTTAGCAAGGTTTTTGAGAAGAGAAAGTTAGTCACTTTCCTCATGAAGATAGTCTCTTTTGGGAACATGCACACATGTTTTCAATGGATCATTAAGATGACCAAAATAATGTGTAACAGAATGCCCCCCAAAGTATGAGATTGGAACTCGTGACAACCAAAATACTTTGTAGAATTTATGTGTCGAAAATAAGGAGTGCATCAATTGGGAACCTGCAAACAATCAAGCATCAGCATAATAATATACCATTGTCCGAGGTAGGAATTTCCATACTTAGATTACAAAATGAGTCATGGACACTAAATATACGTTGTGGATTCATGTCATCGTGAATCTCCATAGCCACCCATAATACATTGTGGATCTATGCCCTGAAGATTTCAGATTCAGACATAGCCAGGAGACATACAAAGAGGATCTATGTGTCAATAAAAATCATGAATACTTCATCGCAGCCTGGACCAGAATGGTATGACCTAGGGTCTTTAGTTTCATCATCCCTAAGTACGAATCTAACCATGCGATTACATGTGTTTAAGTCGAACATGGTATAAACCACTTGATTATCGGTCAATGATGAGAACCGTTAACAAGTGAGAGGGAAACCACCATTGATGTCAATGACTCCCAAGGTACGCCAGTACAATCCAACGAGTGTGAATAAATGATTTGAAGTTGAACACTCAAGGGAATATTCCAATCAGGGGCCAATGATGTGAACCCACTATTGAAAGTGAAGAAACCTGGCATTGAGGCATGCAAGCTCTAAGGAACTGAATGATTTCTAAGTCTTGTTCATGGATAACGAGCTGAGGTCGACAGGAAAAGTATCATCATAGGAGGGAATTGATCTATCCCCCACCAATGACATGAAATGAGTAATAGATTTGAGGTAGATCAGAGTATGAAATGATTTGAAACTAACAAAGGGAAGGCTGACATGGTAGAAAATTTGTAACTGTAGATGGTTGACTCGATAGGAGGCTTATTAAGGATGAACTTCTCTTGAACATATGAACGACACAACAATGTTCTTGGCAACATTGAATCAAGGAGGATCCAACATATGGAAATGTAGATGGTCAAACAAGATACGAATGGATTTCCCAACCTGTAAACAATGATAAAGGGGGGTCTCAAGTTCAAGAGAGACTATTACTACCACTAACACGAATACAGAGACACATTTCTTTCCTAAATTTTCCTTCACCATTTTTGGCGAGTACCTCTTTATTTTTACACAAGCTTGAGGACGATAACATTTGCTTGTTGATGTAAGCTCATCCTTCGGATGAGTCCCTCAGAGTATGTTTAAAAAACCCGAAGAAGGAGTGGCTCGGTCCCATATGGGTCTTTCGATGTTTGTTTAACGAGTCCAAAGAGAGAAAACTCGGGGGTTCTTCATGTTTAGAGAGTCTGAAAAACACTTAAAGAGGACTCCACAAGTTCCTTTTTCGTAAGTTAATGAGATGAGACCAAAAAAGTGATAACCTACTGCCCATCAAATGTTTTCTTCAATTAATTTTACGAGCGTGAAAAGAATAAGGTCGCTCGAAAATCTTTTCGTTTTTATGGAGCATGAAAAGATCTTAAAGGATACTCCATAGGTTTTGTTTTTCGTGTTACCATTACGAATACGAAAAAGCGACAAAAGTATACTCGGCTACATTCTCTTTGATTTACAAGCATGAGAAATAGCAAAAACTAAGCTCAAAGTTTTTCCTGAAAAACTCTAAAAGGATCTGTACACACGACAAATGTATAAAATAAAACTCAAAATTTGTATCCTTGTTCAATATTCCACTCCTAGATTTCTCACCTGCAAAAAATAAACACACGTAATATCATTAGAACTTTGGGGTTTAGGTGAAATGCATAAAATAATATAAATATAAATGGAAAAGTAAATAAATATGGGTAAAAGCTTCATTTTACCATTCCATGGTTACTCCACCCAAACTTTGTTCCAAAACCCCCATTTTACCTCAAACTTCCACTGTGGATTACGGAAGGCGCAGTTGATCATTTGACGAACGATCTCCGTTGAACAGGTAATTTTCATCTCTTTCATCTTTTCATGGATCAATTTTTTCTTTTCATTGGTTCAAACTATTTTTTTGAGTTAATTTTTCAAGGGTACCCACGCGTGGAGGTCCTTGGAAGCGCCCTATATCGTGCCCTGCAACGACTGAGGGTCCTCACAGTCATCCTTAAGGATAGGCTGCGACGTCTCTGCACTATATGGGTCTCCTAGCCTATGACATGCGCAATTCAAAAAATGTTTTTAGATGTATTTTCCAATAAAAAGTTTCCAGGGAAGAGGTGAAGGTGTTAATCCCTCTTTTATGTTCCATTTCAGGTTTTCTACGGTAAGGATGTTGGAATGGAGAGAGAGAGAGAGAGAATGAGGATAAATATTACTTTTTCGGGAATGACCTGGGAACTTTAAATTCCCTCTGGCAGTGTGGAATGATAAAATTCTTCAAGATCCAGGGCATGAGGGCCCAATTGAGGTTGCTAGAATACTTAGTTCACATGTGGGATGTGGACCAGAAGGTATTCTGTGTGGGAGCACACATTCTGATGATAGATATCAAGGATATATACTTCTTGATCGGGCTATCTCATCGTGGGGCTCAAGTTACACTAACAGATAGTAGAGGAAGTGGCGAGCCTATGAGCCATTATGTCAGCACACATTGTGTGACAGGTACTGAGAAGCATAGCGGCAAATTCGCTATCATAGATATCTGTGAATTACCTCTATGGACTATCCTCTACACCATTGTAAACATGGTAGGGAGTGAAGTTCCCCATATGGATCTTCATAGATATTTCCAGTATGCGCTGGAATGCATGGAGCCCTCAGTTTTTAACTAGAGTGACAGGGTTCTCAGAAGCATGAAAAAATAGTTGACCAAGTGCAGGAGAGGTGACCTGAAACAGTTCAGATACAGGCCGATTTCAGTGTCCTTCTTCCTGGAGAGGGTTCCAAACTTACGCCTACAGGTAGAGTGGGGCATACCTGCCCCATAGGATCCAAGAATGAAGAGGTGGGTCGACCTCATGGCACAGCATGTGACTGGTCCTATCATCATGTATAATGATGTTTTCTTTAACTAGTTGAGGACCCAAATGCTTATGCTATACAACTACACATATGTCATCTTAGACTTCTGAGGTGATCTAGACTTGGTTCTTCCTTAAGGTTCTCAATGGGGGAACATAGGTAAGAAGTACATTTTGTTTTTATATTGTTTTGGTGATTTTTAATATGAAATGTTTTTATGTTCTTTATCCAATGACTAATCAAAAATATATTTGATGATGCAGACGTGGGACCTCGTCAACCTCCAGTTTCATCCCCCATATAGAGGCGAGGGGAGAGAGTAAAGGTAGCAGGATTAGTCGTTGCTAACTATGAGGTTATACAACAAAACTTTGAGGGACTGACGATGGATGTCCCAGATGCCTCTATTGATGATATCTCGAGGCGTTATCAGCACCACACAGTGGGCATATCTTCTTCCATCAGTCGACTGTTCCGTAGAGTAGCATGGCCAATCGCATGTTATCATGAGTAGCATCCATGATGCTATATTTGTATATGAATCCATGTGCTTCACATTTTTTTATATTTTGGTCTTCGGACAAAAACATTTTTTGTAAAAATTTATCATTATATATATATATGAGGCTTCTACCGGCTTATTTGTTGTATATACAAAGTGTGATTAGATCTTATAAATTTCTGAAATGTCTGTATAACACATAATTAGCCAATGCATCTGTTAATGTACTTAGACATCTAGGAATGTGTTGAAATTAAATGTAATAAAAATGGCATTCCAAGAGGTGAATTCGTAAATATACCCTTAATAACTTAGGACTTCGAATGGAGTAGATGTTACTCAACTATAGGACTACTAAATGTGAATCAAGTCTTACAATAAGATGACTGATCCCAAGAGACACAAGTTCGATCAATAATTCAATGACTACACTTTATTACGCGATATTGTTAGTTGCACGACCAAGGAAAACACCATGTAGACTAACCAATTCATCTGTAGGTGTGTAAATGGCCCAAGTAGCAGATGCTAAGTTCTAAGTATTGTGACTAGCACCATCGACGAAGCCAATGTAGGGTAGTGAAGACACCAACATATGGAAACCAAGAACAACGCAAGGTAAGCAGTTGAAGATTGAAACCAAACAACGAAAAAGCACACAAGAGTATGATACATTAAAAGTACAAGAACTCATGAAAAAATGACTTAAGCATAGTACTTATTTAAGTAACTCTCATTTCAGGGCTCACTCAAAGGGATTCCATCATAATCGAATAGCTCATAATCTCCCTTCTCTAACACATGTTTGACAATTTAAGGAACTCACCACATGGCCTTGAATTTACTGGCCCCTAGCAAATCACCATCATGTTCATAGAGGAGAACTAGATCCCTTTCAGAAAAAACATGTGGCTTGACATGCTTGTCGTATTGGGATTTGACATGTTTCTTCTAATTTTCAATAACTAGGGCGGCATGGCGACGGGTTTCTTCTAATTGCATCAAATACAAAAGATGCTCTTCTTTGACAGAGGTGTTGGGGAGAAGTTCCACTGCCAGTTTCAAAGATGGTATTTCACATTCAATTGACAGGATAGCCTCGATACCATAAACTAGCTGGAAAGGTGTAAATCATGTGGCAGACTTAACAGATGTCCAATAGGCCCATAATGCTAAGAACAGCATCATGTGCCAGGTTGTCTTATGAATTCCGATCATCTGTCGAAGCATAGCAATGAGAACTTTGTTGATTACTTTAAACCTAGCCATTGTCCTATGGATAATAGGGGGTTGAGTTTTCATGACAAAAACCCAACTTTTCAATAAGTTCAGACATCATAAAATTACGAAAATGACTATCATGATCAATAATGATAGCTTGAGGGATACCAAATTGAGTAATGATATGATTGAATATGAACAATGCTACATTTCTCCCAGTGTTATCAAATGTAAGCATCACCTCGACCCATTTAGTGAAGTAATCCACAACTACAATGATGTATCCATGCCCCTCGACTGAGTGTGGGTTACATGTCATGAATTTAGTTCCCCATTTGGCAAATGGACCAACGGAAACTATAGGATGTAAAGGAGAAAGATGAGATCTTATCTTGTTATGATAAGTTTGGCAAGCATGGCATTTCTAAATAGCAGTGATGCAATATTTAAACAAAGAAGGCCAGAAATAACCCGCTCATAATATATTTTGGGAAGTGGCATACTCAGACATATGACCGCCACATTCTCTAGAGTGACAGTCGTTCAAGGATTTCTCAGCTTCATCGTAAGTGAGACATCATCGAAAATGGAATCAACACTGCGGAGGTAAAGAGTATCACCAAGAATGATATATTCACAAGATTGATACCATCTACGACGATGATCTATAATAGAGAGATTGGGCCTGAAATTTTGAGTCTGGAGATATATAATGATATCTTTGTACCATACGTCATCAGAACTGATCAGAAAAAGGGATTCGTCGGGTAAGGAATTCTCTGCCACATTTTTTGTTTCAGTGGAAGGAAGATCACATACCAGTTCGACGAAAGCCAAAGATTTCTTAGAATTAACACGCTCAAACTCCAATTCAAACTCTTGGAGAATTACTATCCCTTTGGAGTAGTTTCCCCCTAGAAATTTTCAAGTGAGGATATGTTGCATAGGGTTGCAATCGAAAATAACAGTGGTATTGCATAATAGGATATAATGACGAAAACTTTGGACAAATTGAACCACTGCTAAGGCCAGTTTCTCCACATGCAGGTATTTTGTTTCAGTGGTCATAAGACTCCGACTCAAATAGTATATCACATGTGAATCATGTGAATCATCCTCTTGGACTAAGACCATGGAAATGGTAGAGCCCAAAGAAGCTAAGTAGAGGAACTAATCTCGGATATAGTCAGGGCGAAACAGTAATGGTGTATGGGTCAAGGAAAGTTTCAAAGCTTCAAAGACTTTGATTGCAGTATCGTCCCATACAAACTCGTAACCTTTCTTGAGTAACCAAGTGAATCCTTTCGTTAGTTCAGCGTAATTGGAGATGAAATGACATAAAACGTTTACCTTCCCTTGCAAACTTTGCAGCTGGCATAAACTGGAAGGAGGAGGTAGATTAAGGATAGCCTCAACCTTCAGTGGGTCTACTCGAATCCCATGAATCAACACAATAAAACCAAGCAGTCAACCAGACTCCACACAAAAAACACATTTGTGCGGGTTTAAGCGGATACAGTAATAATGACAACATACGAAAATGGCCCTCAAATGCACCGGGTGATCTTGGCAATGCATGGAATGCGTCGATAGATCATCAAGATAAGGTTGCACGATGTTCTTAATATCATGGAAATCATAAGACATAGCACGCTGAAAAGTCACGCCAGCATTCTTGAGACCAAAGGATAATTTCCAGTAGGCAAAGGTCCCCCAAGAGAAAATAAAAGTGGTCATGTGTTGGTCCGTGGGTAAAATATTAATTTGATTATAGTCAGAGAAACCATCCATTAAAGAGAATATTCCATTGTCGGCGCAGTCGACAACGATCTGGTCGAAAAAAGGGGTTGGGTAATTGTCCTTAGGACAAGCTTTATTTATGTCCCTATAATCTACATAGATGCAGATGGTACCTTGTTTTCTATTTACCTGAACTATATTGGATACCCAATCAGTCAAAGCCACGGGATAGATAAAGCTAGCTTTAAGAAGTTTTTCAACTTCAATATTGAGTAGCATCTTTGCATGGGTGCACTGGGCAAAGTCTCTGCCGAACTGGTTTAGCATCTAGGTATGTCTTAATCTCATGTACAATGATATCAGGATCGATACCTGGCATATCTTCATAACTCCAGGAGAAAACGTCACATAAATCTTGGAAAGGGGCTTTATACTTGTGGACCTTGTTGGTAGAATAGGAGGCTCCAATATGAACATTCTCCATGACTTTAGGTTTAATTGATATGTCGAGAGGGACAATAGGTGAAATGTTTCTCAAGTTCCCTTCATACAAAACATCATGTGATGACTCAAGAACTGAGGAAATAACCACAACGGTCGACGGAGTCGAAATTTGTTGGTAACTCTCTATGGTGTCACATTCTAGAAATAGAATGGAGTGACGATGCCCATTGTCCTAGGGAGTGTCTTCCATAGACATGACTGACATGATCATATCATCAGTAGGAAAAATCTTGGTAAGCAGATTTGACCAGGCTTAAAGGCATCTTGTTGCTGTAAAGAGGGTAATCACCAGGGCTAGGTACTACCCATGGGTCATATGACACAGGGGTTTCACGAACAGTGGTGAATATCATGTTAATAGAGGCAACAAAAGGAAATATAATATTGGGTGGGAGGATTGGAAAAGTACCCATCAAAGTTGAATCTTTGAAAAGACCCACTTTGGCATTCTCATAACTAGGGGGTGTCTTTGATATAAAGGGAACATTGCTAGTACGGGAATCAGAATTAAAGAGGGCCAGATGGTCAAAAGTAACAACCTTTCCTTGGTGTGGGAAACATACCACATGCAAAAGGGTAGACACAACTGCATGCATGGAATCAATCTAGCTACGGCCAAGTAAAAGGTTATAATCAAGAGGTGCATCGAAGACCTCAACCTCAACATTGACCGATTTACCTTCCAATGTAATAGACAACGAGGGAAGAACATCGTAGGGTTTAAATATTGTACCATTGAAAGCCTTAAGTGTATTGTGTGATTTGGTGAGGGTAGGAGAGCCAATGGATTTCCAACAAGTAATGGACATAATGCAAGTCGATGCTCCTTCGTCAATAATAGTTCTACAGATATTCTTGTTTTCAACAACAACTTGGATGTGAAATGTTAATTGAGGAGGAATCCTTGGAACGTGGTATTCCAAGTCAAAGATTTATAAATTAGTATCCATGGGATCAATTCCACTGATGGCCTTTAACAGTTCTTTTCGTTGAGAAGAACAACTTTGAAGGACTTCGAGAGATGAAATGGTAGAGGATGCTTGCACAAGGTCTTCTACAATACTATATTTTTGTGCAGCACATGCATGAGGATTGAATGAAAAATTTCAAACAACGCCCTTGGGAGGAGGGAAAAGGACTGTATCAAGACCCGATATTTCAAGATGAAGAGGACCATTTGGAAGTGAAGTTGAAGGAGAAGGTTGAACAAACAAAGGTGGTATATCATCGATTTTCTCTTTTAACGGAGAGTAATCCTTGGCTCGAGTTGCGACTGCAACTTCATTATTTTTAGAATCACAAGTACACATAAGGACATAAGAAGAGGTAGAAGGAGTAGATTGTTCATGAATGACCAGTTGGGCCTGCTGTTGAGAAGGGAAATGTTGTGAAAAAACAGCAGGTACAGGAGGTTTTCCTCTCCCTTGAAGGAACTTAGTAACCTTGGTGCGTCTTGGACAATATTTCTTGTAATGATCATCACCAAAAATAAGGGAAGGGTAATGAGGTTTACATTTTTCTTTCTCATCAGCGGTTTGTGTTTTGGCTTTATCAAATTATGGATTATTATTCTTGTCCTCCTTGTTCTTACCCTTCCATTTATTTTTATTTTTATTCTTTCCGGTAGGTGCGGATTGAACATAATTAACTTTGACAGTCTTACCGGTGGAAGGAGTAGGAGTAGGAGTATTTTGTGCATTAGAATTATTATATTTTGGATTTGTGTGACCGGATTGTGTCGACTGGGTCTCAATGTGGAAGGTGCCAATCACACCATCAACAACATGAGAAGCTACGGGAGGTTTTGGGGTAGGGTTCGTGGAAGGAGGAGGAGCATCAGGGATCAAATCGTAAAGTGTTCCCATTTGCGAATAAACACGATCGAGATACTGAGCATGACTAATCGCCTACTCTTCAGTTACAAAACCACCCATGGATACATCATGAGAGATAGGTCCAATGAGTGATTTGGTAAACCACACGGCCAATAGTTGATCAGGAAGGGGAAATTTGATTAGACATCTTCTCCTCTTCCACTCATGGATGTGATCAGAAATATGAGTGGACGAGGATTGCTTGAAAGAACTCAAAATTTTTGTTACTATCTTGTATCGAATTGGCAATTGATAATGTTTCAAAAAGGCCATGGCTAGGGTGTTAAAGTCATTGAATAAACCTCATGGTAACTCGATGTACCATTTTGCTGCCGAACCCGTGAGATTCCGTTGGAAAAGTTGTAATATGATGGAGTCATCCATCAAGGAGTTGGATGAACACCATAGATGAAAATTCATAACATGATTATTAGGATCTTCTCTTGCTCTACCGTCAAATTTAGGAATGGTGGATGGTAACTTAGCTGGTATGATGGGCCAGCAAGGAGAATGTAAGATAGGATCATTCAAAATCTTAGACAGATCAAGTAAATCCAAAGTGGCCAGGAAAGGAAACTGTCGGCTCACTTGTGGAAACTGGTAATTTTTAGGGGGAAGCCCTGTAGGTATACCAGTAGGACCATAAGAAGTATGCAAATAAGGAGACAGTCCTGACAGATTCAGTTGTAGAGGAATTTGAGGCACATATCCCATAGAGTTGGATTGATTAGGAGGGTTCCCTTGAAAAGGAACACTAGGTTGAACACTCGAACCCCAAGTGGTATTCAAAGAACCTGGACATGGTTGACCAAGGTTAGGGGGTACAAAAGAGTTAACTTGAGGATGTTTCCCCCCAGACGGTTGTGGAATTCCTTGGAAAGGAATATTCTAAGGTAGATATGGTACCACAGGTGCATTTTGTCCATATAGTGGGTTATGGACTCCAACCTGAGGTTTCCCCCCAAGTTGAGGTTGTGCCCCAATATGAGGTTGTCCCCAAAATTTAGGTTTCCCCCTAGGTTGAGTTTGTTCCCCAATCTAAGGTTTCCCCCCAAATTGAGGTTTTCCCCCAACTTGAGTTTGACCTCCAATAGGAATCTAAAAACCATAAGTGATAGAAAGACTGGTGCCTCCAAGTGGATTGAAGCCACGAGGGCTAGATCCTCTAAACAAAGGTGGAGGAGGAACATAAGACCCTTTAGAGATAACATGGGAAGGTTTAGGAAGAAAACCAATAGCAGCGTTATACCCAGGAGGAACAAAAAGTCCAGAACCTCTGGATGGAAACTGGGTAGGGATAGAAACAGAAGTATTCAAATCTCTATACCTAGGGGGAAGAGATGGATTTGGTCTAGGTGGGAGTGGTGTCCCAATTGGAGCTTGGGAGATAACCACATTTCCGACAGGAATCGTGGTAGCTTGCGGAACCATAGTAGAATGAGTCATATGAAGAGTAGGAATCGAGTGAGAGCCAATCACCAATTGGTCTAAAATGGCAGTGACACTACTGGTAGTACCAGTAAAATAGTTTAAGGGTACCATATAGGTAACAGATGACCCATGCACATCTGATGCCATAGGTTGATCAGGACTCACTCCTAGGTTACCGTAAAGGTCACGCATTGTCAAAGGGATGGAACTAGGAATGGAATTTCCAGCAGTGTGAGATGGGGTCCTAAATGATTCACTATGAAAAAGTGGATCCTCTACCCCAGATCTTGCATTAGGTCCAGTAGGTACTTCATTATTATCAACAACAAAATTTAATCCAGACGAGTTCATGTGAAGTATACATGTGTCTGGTCTGAGAGGGGGATATCTGAACACCTCTAAAGAATCCAAAACAATTCAAAATCCTTCTAAAGAGTGTGTGCTTCCAACTTTAGAAGCTACCTCATTGTTGACTACTCCCTCTGGAGAGCCTTCTAGTGAGTTAGGAGGCAAGGGTTGGTAACCGTTTGGATATTCTGGGGGCATGGCTTCCATCCTACGTGAATGACGAAGGCCGATGTTTCTTGAGCCGAGTAGAGAACGAATAAAATCTATGGATGACTAGAGGAAACAAATAGCACTCACTAATAAAATATAGGAATCAAACCAAGCAAACAAACCTTCTTAATTCGAAGTCACTAGTTGGTGATGAAATCCAACATCGTGAAATCAAGACAAGAAGGGGCTGGGATAAGTGGGTGGAAAATATACGTTGACGACCTACTTAACGGACTTACACCTTGGTGCAAGCTCCCACACATAATCGTGGGTATACCCTCCAAGGAGCCCGAGTGAGTTTGGGCAACGTCGATTCCAGGTACTGTGAAGACTTGCCCCTTCATAGTCACCTCGTGTAAAGACCCTAAAGAGATAGGCTACTAAGTTTACCAACTACAACAGTAATGCCTGGGGAGACAATCAACAGTCTGATCCATGCTCAAAGGCAGGGTATCTAGATCGAAATCAACTCGAAAGGATTCCACTCATAACTATGGGTATACCTTCAAGTGACCCCCATAATATGTGCAATCTCTTCACCAAGACCAACAAAGCAGGGTGAGTAACTCTGCCAATCTTAATACAACCTCAGGTTTTATCCTTGTGTGAGAAGGGCTTCCTAGGACAAAATGTAGCAATTGGATTTGAACTCTTCATACCACAAGATACTATTGTGTGTTTTGATTCTTTGGAGAGTGTGCCTTACAACCTATTCCAAAGTGTTATCCTAGATAATTTTGGTTAAAAAGAGCCCTATAAAATAAAAATTACCAATAAATTTTAAATTTACGTTGTGTTTTAGAGGCTATTGCTTACTCAAAGAGGAGACGGAAATGAAACTATTGATGTTGTGACCTGGACCCAATAACATGCAAAAAGAGATGAATGTGCAATTTTTAATTATAGTAGGGAGAAGGTATTTCTTTTGAAGTACAACAAGCTACCAATTGCAATTTCTTAATTCCAAATTAACACAATTCCAAACAATCATGAACTACAATTTTTCCAATTTCTTCTCTTTATAAATATTTCGAATGTAAAAATTTTCTTATAAGAGATTAATAAAAGAAAAAACGAATTCAATTCTTCCTTTCCAAGACAAAATCAAAGATGTGATAATGGAAGGAAAACGTAATCCAAGAAAATCAAGACATTCTCAACACAATTCCCAAATCAAATTCGTAATGTAGACAAAAACGAAAAAGCAAGAAAAACTGTTGACATAAGCAAGAAAAAATGTTTCTTAATCAACAACCAATCTGACAAACAAAATGAATCCAAAACTCAAGACAAACCAAATATGTTTTGTCAAACAAGAAACCGGATGAAGATCCAAGATTATATCCTTGTGACATTGAGCAAAAGTAAATAACTTGCCAAATGCAAAGAAAGACTTTAAATCACTGAAAACCAATCACAAGCAAACTTTAAACATATAAATCAATCAAACATGGGCATAGGAAGTTCACCCCAGGATTCTAAGACAACTATAGGTGGTAAAAGACATAATGACTCACTCCATCAAAACCTACAGGAGTCGTCGTAGGCTAGGCATGGGACACAGTGTGACGAACAAGGGTCATTGCAGGCCACTGGTGAAGCAGAGTGTGATGTCACCGCATTGTATTGGCTAAGCATAGGGTGACGTCTCACGTTTGTCGCATACTATCAGTAACGTACAATGCGATGATTTCTGTAAATTTGAAAAAAATGGAAGAAAGGAAAAAAATCTAAAGGAACTTCTAAACCCATGGAGTTTGGATGGATCACCCATAGACTCAAAGAATGAAAATGATCAAAGGAAGGAAGGATAAAGGAAAATGGGAAACAAAAAATCAAAAGGAGTTTGTGTAATGTCCCCAAGGCCAAGCCCTGTTGTAAATCATGTTTATGAAATGAATTGTAATTATGTTTTTATAAGCTGGTGAGCCAAGTTAATATAAGTTGGTGGGCTTATGTGATTATTAGGCCAGAGAGCCTATGTGTTGAAGGCCAAGAGCCTGATTTTGTACATGTATCTATGCAGAACATTAATAAAATTATAAACACCGCTACGTAAAAACAAACCACAATGAATGAGTGATGGGGAACTAAGATTCCACAGAGTGGGTAATGGATTAGGGGCTAGAAGGTGGGAAGAGGGGCTAAGTGTTGAGCCTAGGGGCTTAAGTCCCTGGGAATAATATTTTAATATTATTCCAAAAAGACCATGTGAAATATATGTTTTATCCTAAGTTCTTTTGGAATGACAAGTGACTTCCCAGTAGGGAGGACCGCATGTTGATGGAACACATGCAGTTTCATGGGTGACAAGTGTCAACCCAAGCGCATGCAGTTAAAACTATGGAAATGAGTCATGTTGGGGGTTCCACTTCCATTCCCATCGACTGTTGCGTAGGTTCCTCCTCCATTCTACCCGACCGTTTGAACGTGAACCATCTGACCTCTACAAGAATACCCTGGTGCATCCTTGAAAGCCAAAAAACCTATGTTGATTTCTAAGATAGCCGGTACATCCTCTATCTGAATAGTTTGAGCCTGTGCGTGGGATCTCTGTACACTTGTTTCAATCCCAAAACCAAAACCGTGAGTCTATCCTGTGATTTCGGAGCCTGTTTGGAAAGCCTGTGTCTGTTTTCCCAGTTGGTTGTTGTGGCCACACAGTGTTGGACTGTGCATGGATTAATACCTAGTGTAAGTCCTTGTTGAGCCTATGTGTAACCTCTCTCTAGGTGAGGGAGGTGATTGTTGTTGGAAGAGGAAGGTTGTCAGGTCTGTGAGCAACTCTCTCCAGGTGAGAGAGTTTGTTGGGAAGTGGTTTCTTCCAAAGAGTGTCCAGCACTAGCTTCGGGCTCTGAGACTTCTTGATCTGGCCTGTTGCCGAGACCCGGAGAGGGAGGTGTAGCACCGATGGACTGTGCTTTTGAAGGTGTATACTCCTGGGTGGAACAAGCATGTGGGGAATGAGAGTCTGTGAGTAGTGGGCATAAGAAGGAATCTTGGGAAGAATCCTTCCAGTCATTCTGTGCAGTTTTCCCTGTAACCTCAACCTAGCCTAGGATTCCTTGCCTTGGGGTGGAGCTTAGTCCCATCTCGGGGGTGACCCACTGCTGAGCTTGATGAGCAGCGTGGTCTAAGGCTGGGAGGTTCATGGAAGGCCTGCATATGGTTGGTGGAATTACCACAGTTTCAAAGATAAGTATAAGCTTATGTTAAATGTTATGTGTTGCATGCCTGTGATGCTTATATATTATCATGTATTATGTTGTGTAGATGAATTATTGTTAATGGCAGGGAATATTTATGTTAGCAGTAATTCTTGTGCCTAATCTGAGTTTGAATGTGTTTCATTTTTATTTTTTATGCATGTTATTAAATAAGTATGAGATTGTTATTCCGCACAGTAGCGTCTGCCCGGCCATTGGGATGGATGACGGCTGGGGAAGCGTTACAGAATGGTATCAGAGTGTTACAAAATGGTATCATAGCATTAGAGTTTGTATCCTGGTATGGTTTCCAATTTGTTTATGGGACTTATCGGTAAATGCGGACATAAACAACTCTCCTTAGATCCACCTAGATCTAGAAAAAAACAAAACAAAATATGATGCTTTCCCTAAGCTCTAATCATTGAGTTTACTATCTAGCAAGATATGGGCAACATATTGTTTAAATATCACTTCCTCTTGTCGTTGTCATCCTATATCCACTCCAGTGTTCCTATGATATTGGATCTACAAGGTAACATAATCCAACCAAAGTGAAAGCAATAATATAGTCAATGAGAACCTATGTATGTGATCAAGGAATCATACAATAAAATGAGATGAGTTTTATGGGAAAGAAACATATCACTATATTATATTAAAGTGAAAGTGGAGATTAAAACCAAAGCCTTGATGTTGCAAGGTCCCCTTCCGATGACCCTTTTCTCCAACACACACACTTGCTCCAATCTTGAATGAGGAAGATCCATAATGACTTGATGAACTGAAATGAGGCTCTCAAGAATGATCCAATGCAGAATTATCCATACAATCTTAGCCAATTTAACCCTCAATAATCTTACTTCCTACTTAACTTTGCTTAACCTTTTCCATGATAAATCCCTCCTTATATAAGGGAAAGAGAGATGGTTAAAGAGATTAGGATGATCCCACCAAATCAGAGAAGCAAGTAGGATCCCAACCATACGGATGCCACCTCATCTTCTACAAGATCCCCTTATAGAAATTTTGTGAAGCTCAACTTTTTCTTATCCTTTTGACATTGTCGCACCCTAGTTGTAGAGAAGCCTACGGAGACGTCAAAAACCATTTTTAGGACAGAGTGCAACGACTAGGCATCATCGCACCCTACTTATGATGCAGCCTGCGACGAACTTCCTTAACAGGGATTTTGAGAAGAGAAAGTCATTCACTTTCCTCATGAAGACAAACTCTTTTGGGGACATGCACACATGTTGTCAATGGATCATGAAGATGACAAAAATAATGTGTAACAGGAGGCAAGGCTAAGGGTGTTTGAAATTTTGAATTTTTTTATGTTTTTCATGGATGATGAGGGTTGACCAAGTGTTTTTTGTGGATGCAGGTGATCATCTTAGGACTAAAGATCACTATGTCATTCATTTGATAGAGAGATATTGGGAGCGTCTCTGAGAGGTGATGAGAGAGAAGCCAAGCATTCAGAGACACTTGGCATCCCGCGGGTTGCTCAAGTTCTTCGATTTTCCCTTGATACGATCGTAGGAGTTCCTGTTACAGTATCTTATAGCTATGTGGAGCATTGATCTACAGTGTTTTGTAATTAGGGGACAACAACTGACATTCTCATCTATGGAGGATGTATATTTTCTGACGGGGCTCCCATTCCGGGGGATGGCCCTTCATGTTGACCCCCAGTTGTCGGGGGATGAGAGATTGGTCGACTTGACGTGCTCCCACTGCTCGAGACCGAACCTGATGTCAAGTTTAGTCATTCATATTTAGGCTATTAATGATCTCTTAACTGAGTGCATCACCACCATGGTAGTGAGGATATACGGATCCTTGGCAACTCAGCGGATCAAAGGAGGTCAGCTAAGGATCATGGAGAGGGTCCTGGATGGGGACCATTTTTCTCAGGGGTTGATGTGGCATGCCTGGATGATGGGGAAGATTCACCAGTGTCGGAACACCGAATCTGGTGAATTTTCATTTGGTTCAATCCTCGTGTCCTAGTTTTTGGAGAGGGTGCCCCTTTTGTGCCCTAGGATTTTGTTGGTGTCATCAGGGCCACGAGAGTTGCGTCTGATATGGTTGGCCCATGTGTTGGCGTGACACGGGGGAGGAGAGGCTAGCCATTAATTCACGACCATTGTGGCATGTGTGTGGTGTCATATGCCACAGGTGATACTATGGTACCCATATGGTGGTATGGACTACCGACAAGACCCTAACATGATGCTGCCTCATGGGAGGTTTGGGATCAAAGAGGTATGTTTGTCTATTTATATTTTGTGATTTTGATAGCGTAACATATGATTATGTATATATGGATGTTGACTCTACCTTTGGTGTTGTGTTGCATATGTGGGACCCCGAAGCCGTGAGGCAGAGATGGTTGAGGAGTCGGCTCATCAAGGACCACCGCGACCGTCATGGGTAGGACAGAGGTGCAGGCGAGATGATGTTTGTGTTGGACCAGCAAATGAGCCAAGGGTAGGCCAGAGGCAGATACTAGATGATGTTGGTGTTTGAACAGTGCATGAACCACAGGTAGAGATCAGAGGGGGGATGGAGGACCTTCGTCGATAGTTCGAGGAGGTTCTATAGGGTGTGTCAGAGGGTATGTGGGCCCACATCTAGGATGAGAGGGCCCTGGAGTAGTGTGTGATTGTGCCAGCAAAATGGCAGACCTTGATCCACGGAGCAACTGTAGCAGGGGAAGAGATGATTGGTCGGATGCCCCCTAGACCTGTGGGACCCCCAGTTGGTGGGGTGCCTCTAGTTGACAGAGGACTTGTGGGGGGATCTATGGGGGAACCATGAGTGTCAGGGTTTTGTATCTGTATAAGCTTGCGAGCCCATTTTGGACAGGGTAGTTGATACCCATTTTGTACCTATAGGGGAAAGGGGACTCACTAGCCTATCGGTGATGTATTTTGTATATTTGTAAACATTTATGACCTTATTGAGGATATATATATATATATATATATATATATATATATATATATATGGACACATATACTTTGGCTCATTTATGTCTTGATTTTTTTATGTTTTTATATGGACACATATCTTTGGCTCATTTATGTCTTGATTTTTTTATGTTTTTGATGATTTATGATGTCTAATCTATATGTCGCGACAGATGTATGATGATTATATATATGTTATGATGTTTTGATGTGATAAATGCCAATCTAACACTAGGTTATCCATATTATCTGTCATTTTATTAAATTGTCTTGGAATATGTGTAAATGTGATTGAATCAAAGTTGCGAGATAAGAGTCTAACTTGTAGGTATTTGCTAAAGAGGAAAGGATCGCGAACACAATATACATTGTTGAGTTGTACGACAACAAGCTAGGAATCTAAGAAAATGCTAAGGTGATGAATGTAACAGTGACTAGCCTATGCGAAGAGACCAATGATGGAGGAGTATTCTTTTTGGTTGTTGGTGTCTCAGCCCAAACATGTGTCGATGGAGTGGAGAAGTATATGTGAGGGGGTATAGAGGGACCAACCAGCCGAAGTGAGATTCTGCGTCCAACGGCTAGCACCATCAACGTAACTGATGTTGTAGGTGGATGAAGGATGCATATGTCAATAACACGGATGATAGATCATACATGAGGAGTGGTGGCAAAAAAGAAGACTAAAAACTGTACAAATGTGTACAAACAAAAAATCCTAAGGTAGAATGGCTATGCTTAAGTGAAAAAATTCTTTAAGTACAACCCGTTGACGGGTTCTTTAAGATGATAGCCTTTTGGAGAGGCCAGGATGTATGCACCTTTACTGAGGCAGTATTGGACAATGTAGGGTCCATGCCATTATTACTCGAATTTCCCATGGCGGAGAGTATCGTGGGAAATATCGTAGGCTAGGACGAGATCTCCTTCATTGAATGAACGAAGGTTGACATGGAAGTCGAAGGTGGATTTGGACCATTTTTTAGCTGCCTCATTGTTATGTAATGAAGATCGATGATCTTCATACAATGACTCTAAGTTTAGCAAGACCTGCTCCATTGGAGCAGTGTCGGGAAATAGCTCGATGGAAGTCCATAACGTGGGAATTTCACACTCGATAGGGAGGGTGGATTTGATCCCATGGACGAGGTGGAATGGTGTAAAACCAGTGGTAGTTTTGACTATCGTGCGATAAGCCCATAATGCTGAAAACAACATATGATTCTAGTTGGTCTTATGTTTGTTGATGGTACGTTTCTAGCATGGTTTTGAGGACTTTGTTGGTAGCCTCGACCTATCCATTGGAATGAGGGTAGTATGGGGAGGAAAAATCATGGGAGAATCCTAACTTTGAGGAGAGTTCGACGAAGATCTCATTCTCAAAGTGTTTACTGTGATTAGACACTAATTGTAGTGGAACTCCAAATCGGGTAATGACATGGTTGGAGACGAAACGCATTGTTGTGTTAGCGGTATTGTTGAAAGTGGGCATGGCTTTGGCCCATTTGGTAAAGTGATCAACTGGCATGACAATGTACTTGTGTCCATTATTGGATGGATGATTGAAATTCATGAAGTCTATGCCCCATTTGCAGAAGGGTTTGGCGATGATGACCGGATGTAGAAAAGTGGGTGACGCTCATGCTTTGTTTGCATAGAGATGGAATTTGTCACATCGCTTGACAACGTGGATGCAGTCATGAAACAATGTGGGCCAGAAGTACCCTGCTCAAATGATTTTTTGGGCGGTGGACATACCTGAGAGGTGGTCACCGCAAGCGCCACTATGGCAATCATTCAAGACTCTTCCAGCTTCGTCGATGGTCAGACATTGATGAAGAATGGTGTCAACCCCATGTCAGTATAAGACGTCTTCAATGAGGAGGTATTGAGGGGCTTGATGGAAAATGTGTCTACAATCGTCTCAAGAGAGGTGAGACCCAAACTTCTATGTCTGAAGGTAGGTGAACTTATGTGTCTGAAGGTAGGCGAGAAGGTCTCCATACCAGGGGTCATCAGAGGGGATGAGGAAGAGGTGTTCGTCCAGGAAATTCATATTGACGGGTGATGCTTTAGCATCTGAAGGAAAATATGTAATGAGTTAGGCGAGCACAAGAGATTTATTTCTTTTGGGAGTTTAGAAATCTAGGTCGTATTCCTGAAGAATAATGATCCCTCGAGAAAATTTTCCATTAATTTGTCGTCGACTAAGCAAGTAATACATGGGGTTTTAATCTTCTATGACTTTGGTAGTTCGAAGAAGGATATAGTGTTGCAGTTTTTGGACTGTGAGGACAATTGCGAAGGCAATTTTCTCATCATGATTTTATTTCAGGGGTGACCCTAAAAGATTTTTACTAATGTATTAAATGACATGCTCACTTCCATTATCCCCTAATTGGACGAGGACTCCTACTACTGAGACGGTTGAGGATGACAAGTAGAGGATGTAATTTTGATCATAGTCTGGAGGACTAATCAAAGGGGAATTGGATAAGGTGATTTTTAAATCATCAAAAGTTGTTTGAGCATGTTCATCCTATCAAAATGGGATATCATTATGCAATAAGCGAAGGAAATCATGCACGCGAGTGGCATAATCTCGGAGAAAGCGATGTAAAAAGTTATCTTTGCCTTATAGGCTCTATAGTTGGCTTAAATTCCTAGGTGGTGAAATTTCTATGACAGCTTGGACCTTGAGGGGGTCCACTATGATGTTGAGTTGGGAGATAATGAACCCAATAAGGTATCCAACGGTGACGCAAAATACACACTTGAGGGGGTTCAAGAGGATATTTTACTGGCAACATCATTGAAAAACGATGCGTAAGTCATCTAAATGCGGAGTTCTCTTTTTGGATCAAGCAGTGAGGTTATCCAAATAAGTGAGGATGATGCGAGAAAAATCATGGAAAACATAAGTCATGGCTCATTGAAACGTAGCACCTGCGTTCTTTTAGTACCCCACGGGGTAGTAAAAGAGGTTTTATATTGATTTGCTTGATAGTTTTGGATTTGATTGTAGCCAGAGAACCCATCCATGAAGGACAAAGCCTCATGGTCGGCACATTCATCGATATTTCGGTCAATGAAACGGGTTGGAAAGTTTTCTTTGGGACAAGCATGGTTGAGATCACGAAAGTCGGTGCAGATGCAAATAGTACCATGTTTTTTGTTAACAGTGAAGGGGTTGGAAACCCATAAGGTATACGTAATGGGGTAAATGAACCCAACAATCCGTAACTTGTCAATTTAGTCTTTGATAGCCACAAATTTGGATGGTTGAAGGGGGCGTTGCTTTTGATGAACTGGGGTGACATCTGGCCATGTGTCGATGGGATGTTCGACTATAGATGGATCGAGACTGGGCATCTCCGTATATGAGCAAGAAAAAATATCTCGGTATTTTTGAAAGAGAGATTTGTAAGCTATGATTTCCTTAGGGGAGCATGTGGCGCCAATGGTGATTTATTCTACGATTCTTGGTTTGATGGAAATGTCGATTTTGACGGTGGGGGAGATATTGGCCATGTTGCCTTCTTCAAAATAATCTGGGGCAGGGATAGGGTTTTTTAACTAGTCTATAGTCCATGAAGGAATAAAATCCTTGGTTTCGATTCCACATACAAATGCTTCGCTAAGAGGGTGAAAGGCTTCCCGTGAGATAAAAAGCACTCGATGATGGAGCACATTCCATGGGAAATTAGGGATAGTGAGTTCCTCCAGGATATCTTCATCGTAGTGAAAAATGAGAGAATACAAGGGATTTGAGGAGGTGACAGGGGGGATTGTCAAAGTGTGATTGTCCTCAAGTGGTGAAGACATAGAGGAGATATCACATACAGGGTGCAATGGCTTGCTTGACATAAACCAAATTTCTAGGCATTGTGGGTGATAAACTATGGTAGGGGGCAATATTTCCCGTGGGAAATTTACCGAAGAATTGGGAGGATTTGGGGGAATGTCCTCAGACAGACGATCCGTGAACCATGGAGGGATGGGAAGTGACTCAGGTTCAGGGGAGGTAATATTGACGGTATCTAGGGAGTGCAATACCAGTGGTGAGTTGGTCGGATGTGGTTGAACAGGGGTTGAATGACGACCTCGGTATGAAACAATCAAAGGACATCGATAAGTAAAGTGAGCAAGTGATTCACAGAGAGCGTAAGGTCATCTCATCCGTTCGGGTACTGAGGAAGAGACATAACAAATGTTAGTGGCGTGAGTACCAAAAAGTGGTAGTAGAGAGGGCTCTTGCTGAAATGTTTGTCATACTACAGCTAGCGTCTGGAGAAACTGAGGTAGAGTTGGGCAATGATGAGTGTAGTGGCCATATTCTGAACAAATGGCACAAGAAAATTTGGTTCACAACCCTTTACTTCTTGCAGTGGTGGATGCAGTAGTAGCACTAGACTTGCTTGTTGAAGCAACGATCGATGTGGTTGCTCGAGGGATTTGGATCAGATTGCGTAACTCAGGAAGAGTAGGACATCTATTAGTGGGGTGTCCCTCTCTTTTTCATAGTGCGCAAGGAGGTTGAACTCAAGGAGGAAGTTGAGCCATGGGATATTTCTTGTTCCATCTACCCCCAGAAGTGGAAGTGGTGCTAGTAGTTGGGCGTGAGGGTGGTACAACCAAAGCCTATACTGGAATATGCATCAAAATTCCCTTTGGCTAAGGAGGGAGAGATGGCTGAGGAACCATCGCGGGTGGGTGAAGATACCATACAGGGATGGCAAGCACCATTTTGGGAAGGGTAAGCATCACGGCTACCTAAAATGATTAAACTCCAGGTGTGAGGTAGAACAAGGGAATTTGAGTACTGGATTGGGGGATTTTCTCCCAAGCCGGTATTTTCCCTTGGAGG
>SNQJ01S0008655.1:25063-40805 GCA_010110895.2 Picea sitchensis | reverse complement strand
AGTAGGGTTCTCAAGGAATTAATGAAGTAATAGTTCTTCAATTGGTGGAATGTCAAAGTGTGGAGAGGCCTTAGTGGGAGGAATGGTGTCTCTGTTTCTGGTTCCATTAGAAGATATGAAACTCATTTTTGTTGAAGGGTGTATGAGAGGTCGTGCTCCATCATATGTTCCCAGCAAGGATGGGTCCTTGAAAATTCCAAGACCTATGTCAATGATCTGGATTATTTTCGGCACAAAATGAGAGAAGAGATATATAATAAATAAATGCAAAGAGATATCACGGATATACAATAATATAACATAAATGTATCAAAGATGTAACCATAAACACAGAGATACAATAATACACAATTTCTATTAATGAAAGAAATGTACAGAGACTGTAAAAATACAGAGTGAAAGACTCGCTAGAATGGTGGCATCTTATGTCTGAGAAGAGATGTGATGGCTAATCGCATCTGTAAGAAGATGATTACTACAATGAGGCTCTAAGGGCCTTTTTATCATAAATAAAATCCAAAACCCTAACCCTAGAAGATGAAAAGCCAACATTTTTTTGGACCCCATTTTGGGTAATTTGGTGTATCAACTTCCTGGGGGCGTAACTTTGGCATACGATCTTTATTTGGGGCCCACGATAGCTCGTTGGAAAGGTATCGTCAAGGAGATTAATTTAATGGGATCAATTAAAGCCTTCATCTATAATTTATAATATCTATCCCAAGACACCTTCATTTAGGCCCTCAAAATGGCCCAGAAGTTAAAAACTTTTAAAAATAGTAAATTGCCAAAATTGCCAAAAAATTGTTTTGAGCCAATTGGAAAAGGTGGGTGGCCACTGATATCCACCTAGATAAATCTTCCCTCCTCATGAAGAAATGGTATCCATTACATTGAGTTATTGAGGGAGAGATAAAAGTGTTTGATCAATCTGCATCTTGATGAGCTGCTTGCTTTGTTGGAGAAGTTGCATTGCTTAGCTTGTTTAAGGTTGTCAAAAACATGTGGTTGGAAGGGTTGGACCTTTTTAACCAGTCTAGATACATGAGATGCATATGTGTAGAAGGAATCTTTACACTTTTCTACAATCTTATTAACTTTCTTTTGTTGGATAGAAGGTTCTTGGGCCAAGGTTGTAGTGTTTGCAGTATCCTTCTATTCACCTTTTGAACAGATTGTGAAGTTGAATTTTGCAGTATGAGATACTACCTTGCGGCATTGTTTAAGTGGAATAGTAGTTGGAACTACCTATGGTATTCTATAGACATGACCCCCCTAGAGAAAAAATGACACTGCGGGGTCGAGACTCATAAAAAACATGGCGTACCCACATATATGGTTGGCCCAAGAGAACATCACAGACATCCAGTCGGGAAACATCACATAATACCTCATCCTTGAAGGGTTTGATGCCATATGACAATTGACACTGCTGGTTGACACGAAGATCTCATCCATGATAAAGCCACTCAATGTTGTATGGCTATGGGTGTGGTGTTGTCGGCAATCCCAACTATTTTACGACCTCTTCTGAGATGAGGTTATTTTGTCTTCCTCTATCAACAATAAAATGAAGAGGGGTCCCCTTCACCCACATATGTGAATGAAAAAGGTGCACCCCCTCTTCAGGATATGTTGGTTCTTCTGGTTGAATTGTTTTAGTCGCGACAACAACAGTGGGGTCTGCATCGATGATCTATCTTTTACCAATAATTTCAGAATCAGATTCTGAATCAAGGTTCAACTCCTTGTATTTGATCTCAACCACCAATGATTGTTTTGAGCGACATTCATCGATGTTGTGCCTGGGTATTTTGTGGAAATCACACCATTTTCTGGTGTCCTTCTTTGTCTTCCCATGACCCTTCTTTTCCTGTGGCTTGGACTGGTTTTTGAGAGACTATTTGTTAGGGTTGTCTTTGTCATACTTTGGTTGTTGTGGATTTGCAGACCCAAACTCCCATTTGTTTTGGTGTTTAATTTTCTTCTCGATTTTAAAAACATATCGATAAGCAGCACCGAGTGATGAGATGTCCAAAAAGTCCATTTTAGTTTGGATATATCTGTGTAGAGCCCCATGGTATTTCAGAACCAAATTCCGTTCATAGTCTTTTATACCCATCTTGGTGCACAAGGTATGGAAGGTATTGGTGAACTCCGGAACTGATTGGCCCCTCTCTTGCCACAGCGTGGTCCATCTCATGTACTGGTCCTCATAGTTGCAAGAAAGGTAATATTGTTCCTTTATCACATCCACAAAAAAATCCCAAGTGGGCTCAGCCCCATATATTCCATACTCTTCTATGTAACTTTTCTCCCAGTAAGTTTCCCACCAATGTTTGACATGGGGGAGAGCTTCAAGGAGTGCGAAGGTGATCTTTTCCCTGTCGAAAAAATTATGAATAGAGAAATATCCTTCTAATAGATTTAACCATTTGTCTAGGGAATCCGCATCTATCTGACCTTCAAATATGGGAATATGAAAATTAACCTGTACCTTGAAAGGAGAGGTGCTTCCAAAGTAGTTTTTTGATGAAGATGTGCATGTTGCTATCAGAAGGCGTTGAAGGATGTGGGAAAAATTCTCCATCATTTCATCCCTCTGTCGCATGAGAGCTTGCTCAAGAAACAAATTGATAGGATCTTATGCTCCGTCATTTTTATTTTCTTCCACCATGGAGGGTTTCTTGGGTGTGCGAGAGCGATTTTATTCTATAGAGACAAGCTCGAGACCCAACTTTCTATACTCGGACCTCGTCGGGGACATGCACTGAAAAATGATCAAGAACAGCCTGCTCTGATACCACTAATCCAGATTTTATGAGCATAATGAAATGAATATAGATTATTAACATGTGATTAACAAAAAATAATAGAGATACAATCAAACTGGTTTTCTATTCAATAAGGAAATAAGCTGAAATTGTAAAATGCAGCAAAAAACAAGCTTGGTAGAATGGTGGAAGCTTATCTCTGAGAAGAGATGTGATGGATGCGCTCATTCAAAAGAAGATTATTATTACATTGATTCTCTAAGGGACTTTTTATCATAAATAAAATCCAAAACCTTAACCCCAGAAGATGAAAATCCAAGAGTTTTGTGGACCCCGTTTTGGGTAGTTTGGTGTATCAACTTCTCGGGGATGTAACTTTGGCATACGATATCTGTTTGGGGCACATGATAGCTCGTTGGAGAGGTATCATCGATGAGATTCATTTAGGGGACTCAATTAGAGCCTTTAGCTATGATTTATAATCTATATCCCAAAAAACCTTCATTTAGGCCCTCAAAATGGCCCTAGAAGTTAAAAACTGCTAAAAGTAGTAAATAACCAAAATTGCCAGAAAATTGTTTTCAGCCAGTTGGAAAAGGTGGGTGGCCACTGATATCCACCTGGATTGGTCAATGAGAGAATAAGAATATGATATATTGTGGACAAGAGGCATAACTTTATCAATGTTGGCGGAGTGGTTAAGCTCATAATGTGTAATTTGGTCGATGGTGATGGTTTTCCCATTGTGGGGGAACATCATCATTTGAAACACACAAGGGGATCTTTCCTTCATAGAGTCCATGCAGCTACATCCAAAAAAGATATTGTAATCGAGCAAGGCATCGATAACTTCATTTTTGATGAGGATGGTTTTTCCCTTGAGTTCAACATGAACATTTTGGAAGATCCCTTCAAGGGAGGATGGTCGACCATCATAGGCTCTCAAGGTGATGGAGGATGGTACTAGCTCAGGGGAGCTAATTTTCTGCAACACAGTTTTGGACATGATGCATGTGGGTACACCTTCATCGATGTACTGTAATGTTCTGAATCTAAACTAGTATATGGAAAGCTACCAGAGCGGGGAGGCATGGTTCTTTGCTATCTAGATCAAATGTGATGAGTCTAGTATCAGCTCAATCGACTTTCCCCAAGGAGGAAATCAAGGATTTCCATTGATTTGGACATGTTTGGAGGACCTCCAATACCGAAATGGTGGTAGGATACTGTGCTAAGTCATTGACCAGATTGTAATTGTGTGTTTCCCTAGCCTGAGGGTTATTGACATTTCGTCTCAATGGAATGTGAGGTATATGAATGGTAGGCTCAACATTAGGGAATGGGATCATAAAGGGTTGTCTGGTTGTTGTTGGAGCCATTTTTGAGGTGGTTGGAGTAGATTCAGGGGGGCGCATCATATTTACGACTGCACATTTGCAAAAGAATTTCTTCTTCGCTGGTGAGGAGGATATTGTGATCAACCAAATTTCCAGGGTGGATGGGCCCTGGGTTTTGATACTGCCCTATTTGTGGTGGGGCAAGGTGTACCTCCTGTTGGGTATTCATCACACCTTGGTGTGGAATAGTGTTTTTCAACATGACCGGAGGTGGCTGTTGCAGGTACTGTTGTGGGGCCTGTTGAGGGGAAGGCGACGCTGGAGGAAGTGACACATTCATGGATTCTTTCATCCATTTGAAGTTAGAAATTTGGGGAAAATGGTGAGTATAGTGTCCATACTCACCATAAAGAGAACAAGGGAATATCATATTGGTATTGTTGTTGTTCTTCCCTTATATTGTGTTGCTATTGTCCCCTTGCGGGTTCAGGTTGCCTTGATTTTGGTTTCCCCCAGAGGGTTGGTTTTGTTGGGTGGTATTTTTGTCTAGTCCAGGGTTATTATTGTTTCAGTTTTTTCCTTTCTTCTTGGCATTATTCGACTGATGGGATGGATTTTTCATATTCAATGTTCAAAATTGTGAAGTTGTTGAATGGGAGAGGGATAAACAAAGTTAACATTGTCATGTGGTTGTCCATGTGGAGAAGAAACCGATTGTGGAGGACCAGGAAATGTAAAGTATGGATCGTTTTGTGGCAACGATCCATAAGGAACATAGGAAGGTGAAGAAATTTTTCTAGTACCCAGGTTTTATGCTGAGGTATAAGGTGAACCCGTACTTGGTTGAGAGGTCGGATGCATCATGGGTGTTGGCGAGGGTCCACTTATGGGTGGGGGGAGAAACATGATATGGTTGTTGGTAAGAGGGTGGAGGGTAATAATATGGCCCTCCATATGGTTGCGGATATTGAGGTGCACCATACATAGGTGATGGTTGGCTATAAGGGTTGTGATGTGTCATGGTACCAATCAACCCATCTACATTGTGGGACATCCCAAGTTTGTCCTAGCCAAATGGTATAGATCGGGGTGCATCAGGAAACACTATGTATAAGTAACCTGACTAAGCATAGATAAGGTCTAATTGTTGGGCCTTTCTAATGGCTTTCTCTTCTGACTAAGGAAAAGTGGATGCTACATCCTTGGAAAGTATAGAGATGAGTGATTTTATAAACCAATCAAGGCATGTTTCTTTGGTGGTTTATGATTTAAACAAACTATGTTGTCGACACCATTCATAGATGTGGTCGGAAATATGCATATTTGAGGTTTTTTTTGCACTCAGAGAGTAGTTCTAAACCAGTGGCATGACGAACTGGTAGTTGAAAAAATGCCAAAAAGGATTTGTCCAAGGATTCAAAAGTCACATAGGACCCCGATTTTTCATCCACATACCATTTGGTTGATGGACCAGTGAGTGTTCCTTGAAATAAATAACCAATTATTTATAGTTGGCATATGAAGGATTAGTAATATTCACGAAGGTTTCTACATTTTAAAATAAATTTCCATCCTTAAAATCATCCCTGATAGCCACACAAAATCTGATCAAGGTGCAATTGCAGCCCACAGTTTCCACCTGGGTAGATGTCCTAAATTTGGTCACTAGGTACCTCGGTCAAAGTGAAGAATTTAGATTTTCGACCTCAGAAATGGATCACGGGTTGGATCCTTTCCAAGAGTTGGGTGACCCAAGGGGGGATGCACATAACAACCATACCTCAGCCTTCAACCCTTCATGGGTATCTCCCTGCCTTATGGTGTAGGAACACTTGACTTGGAGGATTTGAAAGTTCCCTATTTGTCAACTTCTAATGTTTGAAAAATGTGAGAACCAGATAACGTGAGGTTATTTGGATGCCTGACCCCGAGATCCTACCTAGACTAAAACATTTATTTTGGAACCTCCTGTGGAGGAAAACTTAGTGAGTTTTTTAGAAAAAAAAATTAGATGGGGTGGGTTGAGAGATTGGGGGTGTGAACCAATCTCGTTTGAATTAAGTGGGTGTGGATAATTTCCAAAAAGAAGTAGTGGGACTTTTTGGAATTCCTTTCGAGAAAACCTTCTTCAACCTCTGCAATTCAAAATGGAAATTATGTGAGTGAGGAGTGACTTTGTGTGTGAGAAAGTGAAAAAAGTGTTCCAAGTTTTTAATAAGTTAGGTGTGAGATTGCAACATGTCGACTTCATGTGGTCCATACAAATATTTGTTACCTATCTTACTAAGTGTAATTGGTACAAACTTGCGGAATTTTAAAATCCCTAAAGAACTAGCATGTGGAAATATGGGTCCTCACCAATCCTTTAAACTCTCTAAATGTTGTTTACACTAAGAAATCTTTGAAAAATTATCCTAGATTGCAAGCATGTGGGCATGTATGGACATGTTACTTTGATCTTTAAACTTTCCTAATGATGTAAACTAAGAAAACAATTTCAAGAAACTATCCTAGGTTTGCAACATGAGGGCATGTATGGACCCTTACAACTTTAAGATGATTTCAAAAGAAACTAAGAGGAGCCCTAGGGGGGCTTTGTCCTCTCCTAAAGATTTTTGTTAAGGGAGATGAAATGTCCCTTTAACCACCTTTTTGATTCTCAATATCACTCTATGGTGCGAGAGAAGAGAATAATCAATGATCAAATTTAATTTATGGTCCCAATGTAAGTTTTTTTATATGTGATAGCAATAATATCAACTTAAATTTTACAAACCAAACAAGCCATCCATGTGGAAACCAAAGCAAAAGAGGATAATATTTGGTTCTTTTTACCCCCTAAGTGCCTATGTTTAGCTAACATTTCATATGGTAAAGGAGTCTAAGTGGAGTGCATGTGCATTAGAAATTGTATGAAAGCGAGAATATGAAGGCTAGGGGTCCTCAAATCATCACAAAAACCCTTACAATTTTGAAAATCTAGATATGTGCACAGGTTACAATTTTGACAGGTGCACAGTGGGCACACAATGCAAATAATGGGAAGAGAAAAAAATCCTATGGGGCGGACAGTTAGTGGGTTGGAATATCCACGCACTCTCTGATACGCTTTGGGGGGGGAATCTTTTGAGTGAAATTCTCCTCCTCCAACTCAGAAATTTTCCTTTGACAGGTAAGGCTGGGTCGGTTTTGTTATCTGCAAGACAAATTGATTAAAAGGAAGTGTTCTCAAAGCCCAAATAGGGTGGAATTTGATACCTTCTCCCCAGTATGGTTGTCAATCTGTTGTGTTGGTTTTTTCACTTGGGTGAGCAAAACAACAACACTTGCATGCCTAGTTGGCCTGATAGATAAGACATAAGTTCATGAGTGGGTTAAACAAGCCAAACACATGTAATAAACAAAGAAACAAACTAAAATAACTAAGAAATAAAATTTATAATGAAAAAGAAACTTAGAACCATAAATAATCAACCAATGGCCAAGATAATTCCACCAATGGATAACTATATTAGTAGGCAAAACAATATAGAGAAAAAAGAGGACTTATGAGTCCCCTTTTCCTCATTGGGAGGGCTCTTCAGTTCCCTAATGGAGAGCTCTTCTTACAATGGAATAAAAATGGCAAATGATGAAGAAAATCAATGCTTATTCCCTCAAGAGATGAGTGGAATGGCCTATTGCAATGATGCTTGAATACTCCAAGGAGAAAAGAGGATTCTCAGGGGAGAATTGAGGCATCATAACAATACTATGAAGATATTGGTTTCTTAGTGCACCCATGGCTCTTATTTATATCATTTCTTCAAGGAAAAATGTAATTAGTTCTTGGTGTGAACAAGGGGCCTTTTAGGGAACCCTTTGGTCCTTGACCAACCCCCCATTCAGATTTCGCTCAGATATGGAGGTCAAATCAGGTTGGAAGCTAGTTCATAAGTGGTTGGGGGGGCGACAAGAACCATAAATGTATCGTTCACATGAGTGCACAGATTTTCTCATACACAATCGCGCAATTGGCACATTGTGTGCTATGAGGGTTTTTTGGCCCATGCACTATACGCGTGCTTCCTTTAGTGAATTTTTGCATGTCAAATTTTTCCCAATTGTATAGTTTTTTCCTTTTGAAATGTATTTTAGTGCTGCAGGTGAACTAATTGTTGTTGGCATTGCTATATTTCTGTAAGCATTTGTGTGCAATGTTGCAGATGAAATTTCAGTGATAACAACTATGTTCAAATGTTTTCTAATGTCAACAAAATTACATAAGATATTGGTTTTATTATTAGGACACTCCTTCACAATGATCCTAAGCATAACAAGGTGGTCTAGAGTTGGATGATAGATCCTAAATGTGGCCTAGCCTTTAGCTCTTTTTCCCGATATTTCTATCCATACTCTAATCTTCTTTTCCAAAATAATCCCATATAACATGGCTAAAAGGGGCCAATTCATAATGGTGTTATAACTAGAGAGATTATTTTATCCCCACTTTCAAAAATAGGTACAATAGGGCTTTGATTCAGGGTTTGGGGAATACAAAACAATTTTCTTTAGAAGATGGAAAAACATCAACGTTATTCAAGGAAAACCACATCACTTGAAATGGCATGCTAGTAATCCATATGTGGAAAAATTACACACTTTCTCGATGCTTGTAGATCTTGGGATGTTGACATGTTTCTCTTAAGGAGAAGGAAGACAAAATCTTAGCTAATTAAAAGAAATTTTATATAATAATTATTTAGTTATTTAATTTATTGATCCAAGAGTATATGAAACGTTCACAGAAGGTCTAGGAAGATCCAGAATGTGAATAGAGGTCTAGAAGGATCTAGAAAATCTCAAAATTTTACCGTCTCAAATTCCCTTGAAAACACCATCATTGCGTAGATATTGGTGATATCTTTCCAATGACGTAAAAAATGCCTCAAATAGATTTCATATGCAAAAGTTATGGATGGTCAAAGTTGAATTCAAACAAGGGAAAACAGGAAAAAATCAAAGGGGTCAAAGGTGGCACGTGTCACCAATGCAAGGGGACACATGGCACGAATGTGCAGGCCATAAAATGTTGATATGGTGACCTCATATGGTGACACATGATAGGCAGGTGATGTAGCATATCTAGTTGGTAAGGTGATGTGGAATTCCATACATATAGTTGGCACCAATTACGGATTGACACATGGCACAAGGGTGCCAATAAGAGACTTCCATGTGGAATTCCCTCACTCATCTATCATGGTTAAGTTTATGTAAAAAATTTATGCAAGTCCGAAGGATCGAACCCATGACCTCCCAAGACCTTACAGAAGCCCTCCATTACCATTACACCATGTGTTTTGGTTCTTAACCATATACGTTGTTGGTCCAAGGGCCCAAGCCCTCAACCCATAGTTTGTGGTCACATGGTATTTGGCATAACCAACCCATATGATTCGGGTTGTTAAACAATACACTATATTTAAAATATGGTTTAAAGCCATATAACTAACCGACGTGTATATATCCAACCATACCATAAAATATGGCATGGTTGATGGGGTTCGACCCCGTGACCTTCCATCCAACATTCTACTAACTTAAACACTATGCCAATGGAACCATATATTACAGAGATTCCAACAGACCCTCATTCAATATGATGTCGATGTCAGTGGAAGGTGTAGATAGAGGTTGGGCCTGCGGCCTATTTATTGGCATGGATCCTAATGTATGTAGATGTACCAATGTTGGTGCAGATTTCAATGCAGGAACAGATCCTGAGGCCAATTATGGTATTTATTGCATATATTTGCATGCAAGAAGAGGAGCTTAATTTGGTATTGTCTCGATATGCATGCCATGAGGTATATTGTCCAAACATAGACATGCTTATAGTCATTTTTCTCGTTTGTCCAAGAGGAGTTCAATGGTGATGTCATTTTTGTGTTAAGAGATCATTTGTGAAAGTCTTAGTCCATATTTCCATTAATGAGTGTCATAGTGCATTGTTTGGTGTGTAAAGAGAGTAAAATTGAGCCAGTTCAGAATATGGTCGACTTTATACTCATTTTTCTCATAATTTCGCAAGAAATTCAATGCTAAACTCATTTTCTGATTTTGAGCATTGAAAATGAAGAGAATCCTTAAAATTGGCTTTTGCAAGTCCATGTTGTAATTTAATTTGACATTTTGATATTATGAGAAGCAGACTCACTATCTAGAAGGGACTTGAAGATGAAGTAAATTATGACTTCAATATTGTATAATTTGAGTTATTTTATTTCTCTCGTGGTATCTCATAATTATTCAAATTAATCATCATTTTATGAGATTTTGGATGAGAATCACATCATCATTTTTCTGCAAATCACCTCAATACGATCATTAGTTATTTTGAATCAGGTTAGATGTTAATGCATATATTTTAAATGATTAAGTGGTATCTAAGGATTTTTCGATCAAGTGGTATTAGAGCTAGTTTTGGCGTGTATTTGCAAGATTGATGTGATAAGGTCCAAGACTTAAGTTGGTGAAGGTTTTGAAGGCTCTTGTTGAGAATACAAAATTAGTAAAGATCTCATGAAGTTAAGCCTTATAGAAGAACATTAACTGGAAGATTCAGAAGGAGAATTTTGAGTTAAGGATGCAATTACAAACTATCAAGGAAGAGAAGCAGAATTTGCAAGATCGACTAATATGTCATGAGGAATTACATAGAGGTAATTTTCATGGGTTGGAAATGAAGTTGTAGACAAAGGATAAGGTATTGGAACTAGCAACATCATTCGATGAAGAATGGCAAGTCGTTTATGCAATAAAAACTAACTCCTTTACAAGGCATGATAGAGAAGGATGACTCCTCGTATTATTATTTCTCCCATCATTATGGAGAATGCTCAAGGACGATTGAAGTAGGAAGAACTTCATAAGTAGTTGGTCTTACCTTCCATTCCATAGAAAGGTAACAGATCTAAGACATCTCCAGAGAAATATGTGCATTCTAAAGAGGGAATGAAGATGTTTAATAATGGTAAATGATCTATGTATCCATGTGCTTCATGTGGAACTAGTAACCATGACATGGAGAAATGTCAACGAATAAAATATGTGCAAGAAAATCCATCCAAGAAGAAGGCTAAAGGTAAAGGTGATTTCTCAAAGAAAAGGAAAAGGGGGAATGACAAGAAGGGATCATGGTTCCAAGATGGAAACAATATACTCTTCTCTTATTGTGGTAAGAGTGGAAATTAGATAGAGAAGTGTTGGACACTTTATCCCCACTTGTTTCTGAATCAAAACTAGAAATATTAAAAGGAACTTGAAAGAATAAAAGCAGCAACCCTAGATGAAGTTAATAGTCTTACTAAAATGTTTGAGAAAGAATACTTCCTAATGGTTGGTCTTAACAGAGTGATATATGAAGATATCGAGGAATGATTCGTTGACAGTGTCTCATCTCGCCACATGATCATGATGAGAACATCATTTTTGATGTTCTCAGAGATCGACACAAATTGCTATGTAGTATCTAGAACTAACACCAGATAAGAAATAAAAGGGTATGGATATGTAAGATTCCATCTCAAGTCGGGAGTATTTATGGGAATATAACATATGTTATATGTTCCATATTTGAAAGTAAACCTACTCTTAGTTTCCTCTTTTTAGGATGAAGTCTATGCAGTCGCATTCCAGAATGGTCAAGTACTTGTGTATTCAAGGGAAGCTACTCAAGATAGAGAAATAGTTATTGGTGTTCGCAAGGAGAGGTTATATAGGTTACTGGGAAGACCTATAATATGGTCTAATGGTTTTTTGGATCCATCATTAGATTCAGCATCAGATTCAATGTTAAATTCAACATCAGCATCAAAGGCATTGTCAGAGAGAGGAAATTATGAGACTCCTTCCTATACTAAGAGGAGGATGAATCCATGAATAAGCCATCCATCAAAAGATGTTTCATTGTAAATATGTATATTTGTAATGTAAGCTAATATACATATGTAGATATATCCTAAGTCTATTAGAAGGCTTGTAAGCCACTCATTGTAGATTATAAGAGAGAGGAATTCAGTAAAATTTCTATATAACCACCTTATATGTTGATAAGAGTGAGAGGAATTTTGTAAGAGAATTTCTATATAGCCACCTTATATGTTGTTCATAGAGAGAGGAATCTTGTAAATGATTTATATATAGCCACCTTACATATTGTTTAAAGTGAGAGTAATCTTATAAAAGGATTTCTATATAACTTGTTTGTTATAGGAGTGAGAGGGATCTTATAAAGATTTCTAAGACTTCCAACAACAATATTGACAATTTTATTTTCTTGTTATTAGCTAAAGGACTATATATGGAACGAACTGTCTAATTTAACATTCTTATTCTGAAGTACCAAATGAAAAGGAACAAAAGGATGTAGAAGGTTGGAACATGTAGATTGAAAGAGGGAAGAGCATCAAAGTTATGTAAAACTTCCTAGAGCTGGTAAATGAGAAATAATCCTATTTTTAAAAGGATGCATGTTATAAGCATCTTAAAGATATTATGACATATTCGTGTAGATGTATATCTTGAGCAACAATAGTTCAGGCAATACAAAAATAATTTTTTTCAAGGCAAGAGAAGGACAATGAACAGTGAATTCATTCAAAGACTCCTACAAATATATCAATAGTACATGAACAGAGAGTCCAAAAGGGAAAGACATATATCAACATTCGACTTGGTTTAAAATTGGTCGAGATAGACTATCTTCAGCCGAGAAAGAGATAGGAGTGGATGTTGAGTACAAGGTTCAGATTCAGATATTGCAGAGATTCAGTGAGCAGACTTTTGTTATGAAGGAATATATGAGCCAAAACCAGAGCTATATTCTATTAGAGACAGTTCCAAAGGATAGAGTGAGAGCCATGTTTCAAAGAAGCAGACAAAAGTACATTGATCTAATATCTAAGATCCAAATTCTAATATCCAATATAAATATTGAGTCTCGGAATATTCAACAATATGGAAGAGTGAAGAAGCTTCATCATCACTAAGTTACTGGATAATATCATTACAATAAGATGGAAGAGTGAGTAAGAGTTAAAATCACTAAGTTGTTGAAATATTCATACTTTTGGAGGACCAAAATTTATTTAGTGGGAAGGTGTAATCTAGGAGGATATGAAACATTCGTAGAAGGTCCAAGATGATCCAGAATGCTTAGAGAGGTCTGGGATGATCAAGAAAAGATAAAAAATTATCATCTCGATTTCTCTTGAAAAATCCATCATTGCATATATCTCAGAGATATATTTCCAATGGAATAACAATCGCCTCAAATGAAGTTCATATGCAAAATTTATGGATGGTCAAAGTTCAAGTCAAACTAGGGGAAAAATGCCAAAAGTCAAAGGGTCAAAGGTGACACATGTCACCACTACAAGGGTGACACATGGAAAAATCATACAGGCCATACAATGTTGATGTGGTGACCTCATATGGTGACATGTGGTAGGAAGGTGACGTGGCATGTCCAGTTGGAAAGGCAATGTGGCAGTTCGTACATACAGTTGGAACTAGTTATGGATTGACATGTGGCACAAGGAAGCTAATAAGAGACTTCCACGTGGCAATACCTCATTGGCCTATCATGGTTAAGGTTATGTAAAAATTTTATGGTATTCCATAGGATCTAACTCGTGACCTCCCAAGACTTTACACAAGCCCTTCATTACCATTACATCACACGCTTTGGCTCTTAACCATATACGTTGTCATATGCATTTAACCTTAAGTAAAGGTTTCAGTGGCGATAAAATGGATGAGGGACCAAGCCCTCGACCCATATTTTGTGGTCACATTGATCTAGGAGGATCTTGGTGGCCATCCACCTTTTCCAACTGGCTCAAAACGGGTTTTTGGCAACTTACTATTTTTAGCAGTTTTTTCGTCCCTGAACTTTTAGGGCCATTTTGTGGGATTAAACGATGTTTTTTCGCAACTAGGAAACTTAATGATAGTTTAAGGCTCTTATTGATCCCCCTAAATGAATATCCTCATCAATACCTTTCCAACAAGCTATCATGTGCCCTAAATGGAGATCGTATTCAAGAGTTACGACCCCGAGAAGTTGATGTACTAACTTACCCCAACGAGGCCCAAATGACTTTTGGTGCTTCATCTCCTAGGGTTAGGTTTTAGGATGTCTAGGGTTTTGGCATTCATATTTATTGTAAAAATTCCTTCAGAGCCTCATTGTACTCATCTTCTTGCGAATGAGCGTAGTCATTACATCTCTTCTCAAAGATAAGTTGCCACCATTCTAACAAGCTTGTTTTCAGTCTGCATTTTATAGTTTTCAACATATTTCTCATTTAATAGAAGTCAAGTTTTATTGTATCTATATTATTGTTCAGTGAGTCTTTGTGTTAATATTATAAATCTGTTGTTTCATTTTGTTCTGCTCATAAATCTGAATCACTCATGGTATTTGTTATAACCAACCCATATGATTTACGGGGTTGTTAAACCATACACTATATTTAAAATATGATTTAAAACCATATAACTAACCATTGTGTGTGTGTGTGTGTGTGTGTGTGTATCCAACCATACCATAAAATATGGCATGGATGACGGGGCTCAACCCCACGACCTGTCATCCAACGTTTCAACGAATTAACCACTATGCCAACAGAACCATATATTATGGAGATTCCAATAGACCCTCATTTAGTATGATGTCGACATCAGCAGAAGGTGTTGATAGAGGTTGGACCCACAGCCTATTTAATGGTGTGGATTCCAATGTCTACACAAATCCCAATGTTGGTGTAGAGTATTATGAAAGCACGAATCTTGAGGCCAAGTACGATATGGATTCCATAGATTTCTGTGCAATAAGATGAGCCTAATTTGGTATTGTTATGATATGTGTGCCATGAGGTATATAGTCCAAACATAGGCATGTTTATACTCATTTTTATCGTTTTTCCGAGAGGAGTTCAATGGTGATGTTATTTTTTTTTATAAGAGGTCATTTTTGAAAGTATTAGTCCAGATTGTCATTGATGAACACCATAGTGCATCATTTGGCGTGTAAAGAGGGTAAAATTGAGCCATTTCAGAATATGGTCGACTTTATACTCATTTTTCTTAGAATTTCGCAAGGAATTCAATGGTAAACTCTTTTTTTGAGCTTTAACGATAGAATTGAAGAGAGTCCTTCAAATTGACTTTTGCAAGTCCATGTTGTAATGTAATTTGACATTTCAAGATTATGAGAAGGAGTCTCACTATATATAGGGGACTTGAATATGAAGTAAATGATGACTTCAATATTGTATAACTTGAGTTTTTTTTTTCTACTATGTTATCTCATAATTCTTCAAATTAATCATCATTTTATGATATGTGGATGAGAAGCACATCATCATTTTTCTGCAAATCACCTCAATACGATCAAGAATTATTCTGAATCTTACATGCTAATATGTATATTTTAAAGGAATAAGTGGTATCTAAGTATTTTTGGACCATTTGTACAATCGAGATTAAAAAAAAAGTACAAAATAGGGTAGCTATAAATAACAATATGGATGTGAATTCAAATTCACCTTTTTATACTAACTAATTGTTATATATGTTTCATGA
>SNQJ01S0008655.1:0-20514 GCA_010110895.2 Picea sitchensis | reverse complement strand
GTATGTTTCCAGCTTCAGAAATGATGTAATCATTGAGCGAGATTTCAATCATTTTTATCATGGTATGAAGGAGCAATTGGAAGAAACTCGATCTACAAAACTACATGAGAATTCGTATAGACAGGTTACTTCTAGCAGCGTTCAAAAAGGAATGAATTGTCTCTATTTAAAGATGGCAGATGAATATCCAGTCCCACGAATCAAAACTAGCATAGATGTTATTCATATAATAGATGTGATTTAGGGTTCTCTATAATTGATATACTTGTGTTAGACTGTAGAATTAAATGCATGAGGGTGGTTATTGCTTGCATTTACATTCATTTCATAAGTTACGTGCAGGTCACAAGTTCAATCTCAACAAAGTGCTACAACTGTACTAATTTGAGTCATTTGGTTGTGGCTTCTTTAAGTTGAAGAAACTATGATAAAGGGTATACATGGTTACAAACATTATTCAGTACATGTTGGAACTAAAGTATTATTGACATTAAAGCCTAGGGTAAATTATTGATAATCCGTAAAATGAGTACTTTGTGAGAGATAATCTTTAATGAGAGATTAAATATTTAGTATAAAGATAAACTAATGTTAATCTATGCAAATAATTGTTGCAATGAATGGTTATTTAAGGTTAAAAGTCACTGATCATTTGTATTTAAGTTCATCAATGAAAGTTTGAGAGTAAATATTTTTTCTTTAAAAAAACTATTTACTACAACATTTTTTATCAATCACACAATAATTTAACATAGAATTAACATAGCAACGATCATGAATCATGGATATTCACTTATATAGTCAACATATAATCATATAACATATTAATTTATATACTCAACATATAATTATAATCATATTAATTTATTATTATAGTATTATGTAGAAGGATGAGATTAACTCAATAAAGTTGGAGGGTAGGCATTATGATTTAAAGTAGTCACATAGTTGTAATGATTTATAGTCTATTATTATAATTATATTAATTTTAATTTATAGAGTCAATATATAATTATAATCATATTAATTTATTATTATAGTAATTTATAGAAGGATCAAGTCAATATATTTTCTTTAGCTTTTTATTATCGTTAGAAAAATTGTAGGGTTGGCCTTATGATTTAAAGTAGTTACATAGTTACAATGTTTTCACCAATAATATAAGAAATAGTTTCATTGATGCTAGCAATGATATAATTAAGTGGTCCTAATGGTTAAGAACATGTGTTTCCTCTTAAGAGGTCACAAGTTCAAATCCAGAGGGGGGTAGGGTATGTATACCTCTATAGACTTTACCAGTCAAATCATTGGGCGGAGGGGGGTCCCTTGTCCCACAAACAAGGGGGTCTCATACACCAATTTGGTGTGGCTTCGTCGTGACCTTAAAAATAGATTATTATTATTATTATTATTATTATTATTATTATTATTATTATTATTCAAAAGCATAGTGTGTCTTGATTTAAGTGATGATACAATGAAAAATGATGTAAAGTAGTCACATAATTGCAATGATTTTAACAATGATATACTAATAGTTGCAATATAAATAAAAATAAAATGATATATTTATTTTAGAGATAATACTATGAAAAATATTTAAAGAAATCAAGTAATTTCATTGGTTTGATAACCTAATGCAAAACAATGATATATATTCAATATACAATTATAATCATATTAATTTATTATTATAGTATTATCTAGAATGATCAAATCTATATATTGTTTTAGTTTTTTATGAGGTGGATGGGGAAATTGTAGGGTCAACATTATGATTTACAATAGTCATGTAATTGCAATGATTTCAAAAATGATATAACAAATAGTTGCATTCATTTCGAGAATTATATAATGGAAAATGATAAACTATATTAATTTAAGTGATGATACAATGAAAAATTATTTAAAACAATCACCTAGTTGCATTGGTTTTAGTGATGACCTAATGCAAATTAATAAAATGCATTGATTTTAGTGATGATATAGTGAAAATTAATGTTAGTGATAATATAATGAAAACTCATTTAAGCAATATAGTGAAAATTAATTTTACTCATGATACAATGAAAAATTAGAAAACTTACTTAAAATGATTTCAATAATAAAAAATATTAGGGTACATTGATTTTAATTATAGTAAAATGCAAAATGATAGAAATATAAAAAGTAGCTTAGTATTATACAATTAATAAAAACTAGCCTACTTTGAAATTTTCTTAGGGATTAACAATCCATGGGAAGCAAGAGAGACATGTATAGATTTAGTGCAATAAAAACTAAAGAAGATAGAGTGACAATACTCTTTCTCCATAATACTCTCTATACTTTCAAGCAACATAGGAAAATGACTAAATTTCAAATGATCATATTAATCTTAGACATATATATATGTACATAATTTTGATCATCTACACATTTTGTGTGATTTTCCATGACTAAAAGTATCTTAGATCCATCTTAACTTCAAATCTATGAAGTTTCAAGAGGGACCAAATCTCTCGAGGTACAAACCTTTAACCTTTCGTCAAGTTTTGCACTCTAAAAAAGGTTTGCACCTTGACAGATTTGATCCCTCCCGATGCTTCATAGAGTTAATATGGATCTAGATTGGTCATAAGTTCAAGTTCAATACAACTATTTGTTATATCATTGTTGAAATCATTGTAACTAAGTGACTACTTTAATTTCTAAGGCCAATCTTGAAAATTTTCCAGCAAACTCATAAAAAACTAAAGAAGATATATTAACTTCATCCTTTTATATAATACTATAATAATAAATTAATATGAATGTAATTTTATATTGACTATATAAATTAAAAATAATATGATTATAATAATATATTCACTATATAAATCAATATGAATATGTAATATTGATATTAAGTTGATATACTATATATTAATTTTATTAGAATAATACATGGACTATATAAATTAATATAATTGTATTATAAATTAATATGATTATAATAATATAGACTATAAGACATTGAAATTATGTGACTAGTTTAAATCATAATGCCCCCTCACTGAAGAATATATATTGAACTAATATGATTCTTATAGATAATACTATAATAATAAATTGATATGATTATAATTATATGTTGAGTATATAAATTAATATGTTATATGATTATATGTTGAGTATATAAATTAATATGTTATATGATTATATGTTGACTATATAAGTGAATATTCATGATTCACACTCATTTCTATGTTAAATTAATTAGTGATTGATTTATAATGTTGTAGTAAATAATTTTTTAAAGAAATAATATTTACTTTCAAATTTCCATTCATGAACTCAAATACAAATTATAACCATTAGTTGCAACAATTATTTGCATAGATTAACATTAGTTGATGTTTATACTAGATATTGCAACAATCATTTGCATAGATTAACATTTGTGGATTATCAATGATTTACCCTAGGATTTAATCTTTGTAATACTTTAGTTCCAACATGTACTGATTAATGTCCCACAACTAAATGACTCAACTTAGTACCATTGTAGAAATTTGTAGGATCGACCTCTCGAGATTGAACTTGTAACCTGCACCTAACTGGGATGGTCCTCCAGTGCCCGAATGCCAGCAATACCCACCCTACCCATCCTCTTTTCTTTAATTATATAGTCTACCACTTATATATCAATTATCGAGAACCCTAAATCATGTAAATGTTTTTGGAGATAAAGTGTGTAGACAATTTTGAAATGACCGAGGTTTCTAGTAGACACTCCATCTATCGATGTACCATATTATTTTTCATTATTGAAATCATTTCAAATACTTGATTGCTCTACATTGTATTTCAGTGTATCATTAGTAAGACTAGTGCGCCTTCTCATTTTACATTTACTTTATTGTTGTAAATGAATTTTCACTATATCATCGCTAACATCAATTTTCATTATATGATCACTAAAATCAATGCACTTTATTGTTTTGCATTAGGTCATCACTAAAGAGCAAGTACTTGATTGCTTTAAATAGTTTTTCATTGTATTACCATTAAAATAAATATATCATTTCTTATTTCTTTATATCATTGTTAAAATCAATGAAACTATTAGTTATGTCATTGTTGAAATGATTGCAACTATGTGACTACTTTATATGATTTTTTATTGTATAGTCACTTAAACTAATACACTTTATTATTTTTCATTATATCATTGTTGAAATTATTGCAACTATGAGACTACTTTATATCATTTTTCATTGTATAGTCACTTAAATTAATACACTTTATCATTTTGCATTACATGCGCTGAAATCAATGCAACTATTGGTTATATCATTGAAATTAATGCAACTATGTGTTATATCATTGTTGAAATCATTGCAATTACGTGACTACTTTAAATCATAAGGCCGACCTTGCAATTTTTCCATCCAATTTATCAAAAACTAAAAAGGACATATGGATTTGATCCTTCTAGATAATACTACAATAATAAATTAATATGATTATAATTATATATTGACTATATATTATTTTTTTGCATTAGGTATCACTGGAACCAATACCTAATTTTTCATTGTGTTATCACTAAATTAATTATATCATTTCATATTTATTTATATCATTGTTGAAATCAATGCAACTATTAGTGATGTCATTGTTGAAATCATTGCCACTATGTGACTACTTTACATCATTTTCATTGTATCATCACTTAAATCAATACACATTATCTCTTTCCATTATATCATTTCCAACATCAATACAACTATTTGTTTTATGAGTGTTGAAATTAATGCACCTATTTGTTATATAATTGTTAAAATCATTGCAACTACACGACTACTTTAAATTATAAGACCAACCCTCCAATTTTTACATCCTAGTGATGAAAAACTAAAGAAAATATATTGACTTATGATTATAATTATATATTTGAATATATAAATTAAAATTAATATGATTATAATAATATATTGACTATATAAATTAATATGAATGTATAATACTAATTAGCTTGATTAGAATAATAATTGGACTATAAATTAATATTTCTTTGCGGTTTTGAACGGAAATAATATTTCTCCGCGGTTTTGAAGGAATACTACTTCTCCTCAGTTTTGAAATAATATTTCTCCCCGTTCTCTGTTGAAATCATATCTCTGCAGTTTTGAATGGGATTAATACTTCTCTTTTTTTTTAAGTAGATATTTTATTTCTAAGATTATATATCTAGGGTTTTGAACAGGAATAATCTCTGTAGTTTTTAGCTTTTTACCCAAAATAATCTTTGTAGTTTCTCTGGACTTCTCTTTCATTTTCAGAAATTATTTTTGGCTTCTTCAAAGGGTTGAGCATTTTGACATCTGAAATGAGGTGAGTCACTTTTTACTTTGATTCAATTTTAATTTTACGTAAACAAATTTAATTGTATTTTATTTATTTATTTATTTTAAGTTTTAGAAGTAAAAGTTGATTTGAGAGACAAAATCAATCCATAATAATAATTTTTACATCTTTTTTCTCTTCTTTTCAATATGAGCACTCCACCACCTATTCCAAAAACTCATCCTAACAAGGGGAGGCCCCCAAAAATCACCCTAGAGATCCTTTAAGATTATATGAAATCAGTAGAAAAAAAAAGAGAAGAGAGAGATGCCAAAATCCAAATAGAGTTAGAAACATTAGAAAAAAGGAGTGAAGAAAGAGAAGTAAAACTCCAAATAGAGCTAAAGGCAATGATTGATAAAAAAATTAAAGATACCATTCAAACTCAAATAGAGGATAGATTCTTAGGGTTCAAGAGTGAATTGCAGACAATGAAGGATAGAATTCAAGAAATGGAAAAACATAAACAATCAATCCAAGAAGGAGGGGTTGAAGAAAATCACAACTTGAGAGAAGGATTAAGGAGTTAGAAGAAAAACTAACCAACAATTTGACCCTCGGTAATATGGAAACAAATTGGATATCAAACCTATCAAAGAGAGATAGAATTAAAGAGTTAGAAGAAAAACTAACCAACAATTTGACCATCGGTAATATGGAAAACAAATTGGATATCAAACCCATCAAAGAGGAAATGAATAATCTAATCGAATTGGACCATGAGCGTAACAAAAGAGCCTTGAACCTCATAATTTTTGGTATAAAAAAACAACAAGAGGAGGATACACTAGCAATAGTAAAAGAAGAATTAAAAAATAAATCACAAATTGATACAACTTACCTCATAGAAGAAAAAAGGCTAGGAAAAATAATTAATCACAAAGATAGGTTGATCCATGTCAAAGTAAGTTGTAATGACCATAAATATAGCATACTTAGTAAATATCTGAGCTTAAAAGGGTCGGGGGTATTTATAAATGAAGACGCCATTCCCAAAGACCAAGCTGAATTAAGAAAGGAAGTTCAAAAGGTAAAAGAATCTAGGAAAGAAGGAAAATGGACAATAATTATAAATCGAAAAACTATTGTTAGGGATAGAGACCAGAAGGATAATAATAAATAGGAATTTGGGACACTTGGGATCCTTTTTTGGAATTGTCATGGCTTTCCATGGCACAAAGGTCCTATGATAAGTTGGATCCTGAGTGATATTGATATTATCTATCTAGTTGAAACTTGGGAGCATGAGGAGTCTAAGGTCCCTAACATGGAATGATTTTTCTTGTGGTTGGCATGGAACAAAAATTCCCACTGTAGAGGGATATGAGGCATAACTTGTTATATTAGAAAAAACATTTCTCCTCACATTCAACTTCATAAGATTGACCCTCTTAATCAATACATTTGGATAGAAATTTCAGACACAAATGCTAAAAAGATGTATATAACAATTTGTTGTTTTGCACCTATTAATTCTACTTTTTATAAGAAAAATAATCTAGATCAAAATTGTCCCTATAATAATTTAGAACAAGATATTTATAATTTGAAAAATGAAGGTAATATCCTCATGCTAGGAGACTTTAATGCTAGGACTGAAACTAAACAAGCTACTCTTTTAAGTGATGACTCCAACCATAATCCTTTATGGCTAGATGAGGACCTTGTTTTATCTAATAGCTACAAAAGAAGCTCTGAAGACCTAATTGAGAATTTGTTTGGTACCGAGTTAGTCAAGCTCTGCAGCTCTCAAGACCTAATAATTTGCAATGGAGTAATGAAGTGACCAAACTCCAACCAAATGACCTGTATTCATGGGATAGGTAGTAGTGTTGTAGATTATGTGACATCTGATATCCCTGTTTTCAACCAAATAACAACTTTTGACCTTTTAAATGACCACGAGCCTGACTCTGATCATAAACCTTTAACCCTAACTCTAAAATTCTCCATTCATAGGAGCACCATTGAAGAGAATTATGATAATCAAAGGAATTTGCGCTTTGACAAAAGTAAAGTTGACATTTTATTAAAGGATTTAAATAGTAAATTAAACCTCCTAACTTATAAGGACAACATTGAAGAACTCTATCACAATTTTACAACTACCCTTTCGACTTCTATTAACGAGTTCTATTTCAAGGTGTCCCATAAAAAGAATAATAGAATAACCAACCCTTGGTATGATAAAGAATGTAAAATTGATAGGAAAACCATTACGGATGCTTCTAATGATCCCTTAAAACTCAATAAGATCAATACGTACAAAGCCCCAATTAAAAGGAAAAAAAGATACTATATCAATAAAAGGCAAGAGAAACTTTCACTACTATACAAGTTGGATCCTAAGAAGTTCTGGAGCCAGATTCTAAAATGAAATACTAAAGAAAATAATAGGATTCCCTTAATGTATTGGAATTCCTACTTTAAAAATCTTTACGAGTTCCCTAATGCCATGGACACCATTCCTATTGTCCCTACAAAGGATTAATTTTTTTCTTTAGATGACATAGAGTTCGGGATTAAGCGGCTCGCAAATGGGAAAGCTAAGGACATTGAAGGCTACCAAGCTGAAATTTTAAAAATCAGAGGGGCAATCCTTATCCCTCACATACACAAGCTCTTCAATTTAGCAGTCAAGCAGGGCTTCCCTAAACCCTGGATGCAAAGCCTCATTGTTCCTATTTTTAAAAATGGGGATAAAAACATTCCCTCTAATTATAGGACCATTATGATTAGCCCGATTTTAGCCAAGCTTTATGGAATTATTTTGGAAAAGAAGATTAGCATTTGGCTAGAAATTCACGGTAAAAGAGATAAAATCCAGGCCGGGTTTAGGAGATATCATTCAACTATGGACCATCTTGTTACCTTTAGTATAATTGCAGAGGAGTTACACAATACTAAAACCAATCTTTTTGTTTTTTTGTTGACTTTAGAAAATCTTTTGACATGGTTCCTAGGAAAAACCTTTGGAATAGGTTGGAAGAGATAAAAGTGCCTCTCGAATTGAGGGATGCTGGAATAAGGATGTATGAGAATGTTGTTGTTAAGTTTAAAAACATTGAGGGCTGGTCAAAAGAGATTAACTGCAATATCGAAGTCAAACAAGGTTGTCCCTTGTCCCCTACCTTTTTGGCATATACATTGATAATTTAGAAGAATGCTTGGAAGAAGGTTGTGTCAACCCTACTCTCATGGTATAGTCATCAATATTCTTTGCTTTATGCCTGATGATGCTCGTTCTTATGGAAGAAAGGATTCCCCATGATCTTGAGAAACCAACTAAGAATCTCAAAGGATTTTTTGCTCCAATATGGGTATGAAACCAACTAAGAATCCTCAAGGATTTTTGCTCCAATATGGGTATGACTGTTAATACTGATAAGACTAAGGTCATGATTATTAAATCCAATAAGATCCCTTATGATACCTTTGTATATGACAACAACAACTTGGAGGAAGTGACTTCATACAAATATCTTGGAATTGATATTCACCAAAAGCTCAATTGGAATTATAGCATTGAGAAAAGGATTTTTGGGGGATGGAAAGCTTATTATGGGATTGAAAACAATTGTAAATCAGTTGATCTTTGGAGTTGGGATAAGAAGAAACTCCTCTTTGAGACTCTTGTTACACCTATTATTCTTTATGGATGTGAAGTCTGGAGATGTAGTATCTCTTGTGAATCCTGGAGAAAGATAGAGAAAATACAAAAGAGTTTTATAACCTATAATCTCAAAATTAAAGGAAATACGCCCTATCCCATCCTCCTCATAGAAACAAGCCTCTCCCCCATTGAGAGCATGTCTATGACTAGATACCTAATGTATAAGAACAAGTTAAACAACATGGAAGACAAAAGGCTACCTAAAATTGCTTCAAAATCAAGTCATGACCACCATCGACTCAAGCGAGGATGGCATAAAGATGCACGGTCTTGGCTAAACTATTGGGGAATCATGGAAGAAACCATTTTGCAGAATAAAGATACTATTAAAAAAAAATGTCAAATCAAAATTTAAGGAAAAAATGTGGTGTGATAAAGAGTTAGAAGAAAAAAACAAATTAAGGTATTATAAAGATGTAATCAACCCTAATCTAGAAGATCAAAATTATCTATTTTTTTTTCCAAGTGTAAAGAAAAAAATAAGCATTGCTAAGATAAGAACAAATTCTCACGAGCTCCATAGTGAAACTGGGCGTTGATCAATTCCTAAAACGCCATGGGATGAAAGAGTGTGTCACCTTTGTGACACTAAGAAGGTTGAAAATGAAAAGAACTTTCTCTTAGATTGTCCAGCCTATACCCATATTAGATATCATTTTCAAAATATTGATCACACTACCAACCTTCCTAACCTCTTAACTCAACAAAAGTATGTGATCTTGGAAAGCTTCTCATAATGTTTTTCGAGCATAGAAACAAAATTTTAAAGAATCACAAGTAATCACTTACCCTCTTAAGATCCGATAGACCAATTAGGTGTTAGTGGACATTAATCATCATTATCATCATCATTATAATAATATAGAATATAAATAATTGCAATTATTTGACTACTTTAAATAGTAATTCTAGCTGAGTGAAGAATACATATTTAGTTAATTTCATCCTTCTAAACAATACTATAATAATAAATTAATATGATTATAATTATATGTTGAGTATCTAAATTAATATATTATATGATATATGTTGACTATATAAGTGAATATTCATTATTCACGAGTTGTTATGTTAATGCTATGTTAAATTAATGTGTGATTATTTAAAAATGTTCTCAAAATTCCATTTAAGCAATGAACAATTATTTTAACCTTAAATAATTGTTCATTTCTTAAATAACCTTAAATTATTAGTGGCCTATATATAATTACTTTGAATGAATAAAAACAATCGTGAGTGTGTGTATATATATATATATATAATGAAGTAGCCATACTTTTTTATTATTTCTTTATTATTAATTTTTTATTTTTTATTATTGTATTATTGCTTTATGTTACATGAACATCTCCCCCAATGTCTAGCCCCTATAGGAACAAAAGTTCTTTGTTTAATTTCAATTTTATTCCTAAATTTATGGCTTTGTTTATTTTACACTTTTCTCTAATAATTATTATTTATTATTTTTACCTATTTCCTTCTCAACAAATTTCTTAAAAGATCTTATTATTTTAATCTCTCCTAATTGTTGATCTTATCTCAACATAATTAATCCAATATTGATTTGTCTCTTCTTTTAATAATATCCATGGTCAGCTTATTATCAAGACCATTTATTTTAATTTTTCCCATATTTTCTTTTTTCTTACTTTATTATTCTTTCACAACATTCTCTTCTTCTCTCAAGGAATATCTCCCTTGTTTCAATTTTTCTTACTTTATTATTCTTTCACAATGTTCTCTTCTTCTCTCAAGAGCTATTTCCTTGCTCACCCTATAAATATATTCTTTCATACTATTTTCTTATTATTGAACTTCTCCCTCATGATGGGTGTTGTCCTTGATGATGGGTGGACTATCCACTTGAGATATATGTTTTAGCATACTCTTTTCATAATATCGAGATTATGTTTTAGCATACTCTAAACGTTGGATGTTTTAAAATTGTCTACACAGTCCTTAATTTTTATGATCTTCATATTTAATTGTATTAAATTTATATATATTAATTAATTATCTTATGTTAAATTAAGGGTGGAAAGTTCTGGGTCATTTATGACCCAAGAGGAACAATTATAGTAACTTATTCATGGGGATTGAGTTTGTTGTCTAACAATCTAGAAAAAGGTTATGGACTATATCAAGAATTAAGATCATTGGAGCCAAGAGAGTGCAGAAGATTATTGTTCCAGGAAACTCACTTCTCCTCATAAGCCACTTGATTAAAGGCTCAGTTTCGATAAATGCAAGGTTGGCCTTAGTTTTGTGTCGAATTCATCAACTAGCTTATAAACTCTTGCAGTTGAATTAATACCATATCTTAAGAGAAAATAATTAGGGTGCACACCAACTAATGAATCAAGAAAGAAAACAAGAGTTTGGAACTATGGTTATCAACAACTAGGTTCAATGAAAAGCTCTGCCATAGGATTTGAAATGAATTTTGAAGATATCACGAATAGTTCAAATTGAAAAGGTTTTATATTTGAAGGAAGATTTAGCCCCTTTTGGGAAGATGGTTTTTTCTTATAAAAAGGGCTCTCATGGTAACTCCAATTCATTGTAAAAGAAGTGGGAGAGAAGACTAGACAGTCCTTAATTTTTATGATTTTCATATTTAATTGTATTAAATTTATATATATTAATTAATTATCTTATGTTAAATTAAGGGTGGAAATTTTTGGGTCATTTATGACCCAAGAGGAACAATTATAGTAACTTATTCATGGGGATTGAGTTTCTTGTCTAACAATCTAGAAAAAGGTTATGGACTATATCAAGGATTAAGATCGTTGGAGCCAAGAGAGTGTAGAAGATTATTGTTCCAGGAAACCCACTTCTCCTCATAAGCCACTTGATTAAAGGCTCAGTTTCGATAAATGCAAGGTTGGCCTTACTTTTGTGTCGAATTCGTCAACTAGCTTATAAACTCTTGCAGTTGAATTAATACCATATCTCAAGAGAAAATAATTAGGGTGCACACCAACTAGTGAATCAAGAAAGAAAACAAGAGTTTGGAACTATGGTTATCAACAACTAGGTTCAATGGAAAGCTCTGCCATAGGATTTGAAATGAATTTTGAAGATATGAGGAATAGTTCAAATTGAAAAGGTTTTATATTTGAAGGAAGATTTGGCCCCTTTTGGGAAGATGGTTTTTGCTTATAAAAAAGGCTCTCATGGTAACTCCAATTCATTGTAAAAGAAGTGGGACAGAAGACTAGTCTCAATGACAAATAAGACAAAAAACAAAGACAAAAAGGACAAAAAGCATGACAGAAGACTAGTTTCAATGACACAAAAAACAAAGTTGTGATAAAGAAAACAAAGAAAAACAAAGTTGTAGAGAAGAATGCAAAACACAAGACTAGTCTCAATGAAAAAGAAGACAAAAAGATAAAGTTGCAGAGATGGAAGTTGGGCGCCATCATAGCTTTAAAGGAAATGTATTTAGGAAATGTATCTCAAATTTGTAAAACTCCTAAGAGTATTTTGTAAGTATATGCTCATAGCGCATTGAATCTAGAAGGTGAATTAGATAGGATGATCTATAGTTTTGTACTTTGTTGCTATCATTGATTTTGTAATGTGTTTGTAGTGGACAGTGATTTTGTACTCTCCATTACTAATTTCCTAGAATCTCTTAATATAATATATCTTCCATTTTAGAATATATATATGCATCTCCCACACATACACACACACACACACACACATATATATATATATATTAAATTACTCTATTTATTTTTGTTTGTATATTTAATTATAATTTGTTAAATGATTACATTCAATTCAATTAACTAACTAATTATTTAGTTTTGATCATCTTTATATTTAGTGTTAGTTTTATTAAACTATTTAGCTAATAGATCAATTAAGAAGAACGCTATCATATTAAGCTAGTTATTTAACATGAATAATGGTTATATTTAATTTTAATCTTACTTTAAATTATTAAAATTATTATTAAAAGCATTACGGGTTCCAAGATTACTAAAGTTTTGAAAGATCAATATTGTGAAAAATATTTTTAAATTGCAATTTAATTAGGGTATACCAAAGCATTAGAATAAAGTGTTTTTCATCTTCAACCTTTTTGGTGTCACAAATGTGACATATTCTTTCTTGCCATGGTATTTTGGAGATTGTTAAACATAAGAGATACTTTTGATCTCAATGTTAGGGTTAACCACCTCCTTGCAATATTTTAATTTTCTTTTATCCTCCTTTATCACACCATAGATTCTCCTTAAATTACTTTAACAATATTTTAAATATCATCTATATTTTACAAAATAATTTTTTTTATTCCCCAATTATTTGGGGGGAACTTGACATCATTATGCCATCCCTTGGTGATTTTAGCATCCTCTTGTTATCCATGTTGTTTATCTTGTTCTTGTACATTAAATACCTAATCATAGTTGTATTCTCAATCATAGTTGAACAAGATTATGGAATACATTAAATACCTAATCATAATTGAAAAAGATTATGAAATACATTAAATACCTAATCATAGTTGTGCTCTCAATCTCAATCATAATTGAGCAAGATTATGGAAATGAGAATCATAGTTGAGCAAGATTATGGAAATGAGAACCACAGACATTAACAAAATGCAACTTTAATCTGTAAGAAATTAGGAAAATGCAACTTTAATTTGTAAGTCATATCGATAGAGAAGTGAAGAAAAGAACGCCGTGAATAAAAATGCAACTTTAATCAGCTTCAAATTTATTAAAAACTTATGATTCATCAATACACTTTTAACTGTTGCGGATGGACGATGTAAGCTTCTGAATACAGGATTTTTGCACATTTGTTTTCTAAAAAAGAAAAGTCGATAAGCCTTTCAAACTTGAAATCGTCAGACACCCCCAAAGATTGGGGAAGCCACTTTGCATGCATATTCTCGCGCTGACAACCATACAGACTGAATCGGATTCACAGATAATCCGAAACATAACTCAATCATAGCAAGAGAAGGGACAAGTGGATATAAACAATTCCCTCTACAAACTGCAAGTTTAATGCCCTTGGTTCCCTATCACCATCTATAAGTGGATAGTACCATTCTTAGTCTCTGAGGCTCTGTACTTATAGGTTATAACAGCTCCATACAATGATTAGATTCACAAATAGACTGCCAGGCTTCTCAGTAGAATTATCAGAATATGTTACTATTACAGAATAATAACTGGCAGTTCTAAATCTCTGCTTGGTTCACAGTATCTAGTGTTAGTGCCACTAACCTTGTAACCGGCTCCATACAATGATTAGAATCGCGGATAGGCAGACAGGCTTCCTAGTAGAATTATCGAAAGATGTTACCATTACGAAATAATAACAGATAGTTCTACATCTCTGCTTGGTTCACAGTATTTAGTTTTAGTACCAGTTGGCTTTTAGCAGTGAAGTAAAAATAAAGTACCATTCTTAGTTTCTGAAGCTTTGTACTTATGGGTTATAAGTTATAACAGCTCCATACAATGATTAGATTCACAGATAGACAGACAGGTTTCTCAGTAGAATTATCAGAATATGTTACCATTACAAAATAATAACTGGTAGTTCTAAATCTCCGCTTGGCTCACAGTATCTAGTGTTAGTGTCACTTACCTTGTAACCGGCTCCATACAGTGATTAGAATCGCGGATAGGCAGAAAAGCTTCCTAGTAGAATTATCGAAAGATGTTACCATTACAAAATAATAACTGATAGTTCTAAATCTCTGCTGGGTTCACATTATTTAGTTTTAGTGCCAGTTAGTTTTTAGCAATAACGTAAAAATAAACAATATATATTTGAGCAATCAAGCCAAGGTGCCTTTTTTTTTATCATGATGTCTCAAGGCCATATACATTACTGTTATCCATGTTCGAAAGAGAGCCATGTCCTCATAACTGCGGTTGCAAAATACACTAATATGTACCTTCTTAAGAAAGGAAGCATAATTATTTAATCATGCTGAAGTCAGTCCAACAAGTAATGATCTCTGTGTAAGTCATAAAGCACAGTGCCCTTTACATCAAAATAAAAGAAGAATTGTCCAGGACAAGGTTCATGGATATCTTTGAGTCACGATGACAAAGAATCAAAATAAACATCTCCTTTGGATTCTTCAAGATTGGATCTAGGCTATAGATCAGTGACTCAAAGATCCATGGAGCTCACAACAATATTGTTTTGTTACTGGAATTGCCAATTATAAACGACAAGAACATGGATTGTAATACTTCCAAAATAGATAACATTATAGAAACCGAGCTCCCAAAGACTGAAAGCTCATTATACTAACGGAGCTCCCATAGACTGAAAACATCTCATGCTTAGACTTCTAAAAGAAAACCAATATTACAAAGGTAACTATGCAAAAAGCTGAGATTGGTGTCCCATACAAAAATCCTATGGCTCTCTCAAAGATTTAAGGATGAAGTACAAAGGCTGTCATTCACAGGTTTGTCAAAGACACCAAATAGTCCTCCCCGAAACCCTACACATAACCATTATTATTGAGAACGATACTGCATCCCTACCCCCAAAATCAAATCAAGCTTCCACACATGAGAACAGCGATTACTTTAGTAGCAGAAATGTCTGGATACAAGCAGATAAACAAAGCAGCTAGAATCTTTCAGAAAAAGGTCTAATATCTAGCTCTTGAGTCCAAGCACTCCGGTCCTGGATGTGGATCTGCCAATACATCTGAGCTATGGCATCTGGGTCCATCACACCTTCTTGAGGTTCCTTTGACCTGAAGGAATAAACAAATACCATCTCATCACACCCACAACCATTCCCTTTATAAAGGTTGAAAGCTGTGCATTACTTCACATGTAGAACCCCAATAAAAGCAGTGAGGATTTTACATGATATCCAATGTAGCATTAGAAGAACCAAGCGCTTCAATTTATGCCTACCTGGAAGTACCTATGTGGATTTTACACATATATTAACCAATATAGCATTAAAAGAACCAGGTGCTTCAATTTATGCTTACCTGGAAGCACCTATGAGCACTTTACACGGTAACTTAACCAATATAGCATTAAAAGAACATAGTCCTTCAATTTATACTTACCCGGAAGTACCTATGGTTCCATCTATAATGATGTGAGCAACATGAATTCCTTGTGGCTGAAACTCTCTGGCCAGGCACTGAGAAAGGCCTCTCAAAGCAAATTTGCCACAAGCTGCAAAGCATAAGCAGACTTCTGAGTTGATATTTTGTGAAACATCCTAGCATTTACATCTAATTAAAACTGACGATGATGGGAAAAAGGTAGACGCGATTTATATGGGCTGGGTATCAGATAGGGATAAGAATGCACATACTCAATTCAGAAAACCCTGCAGATCCTCGCACTGATGCATCAGAACCAGTGAAAAGAATTGTGCCCTTTCTTCTCTCTACCATGCCAGGCAAAACCTGCAGTAACCCAAACCAAATCAAATCTAAAAGCCCCAGAAATCCAATCTCTTCTTTTTACCTAGGCTTAGAAATAACCAACCCAACGAACCATGGCTGCATGCAAAAATGAATTCTAGGGTTACCTGCTGGGCACAGTGGAAGGCACCCACTGCCGAAACCGTGAGGGCCTTTTCAAAGGATTCAAGCCTGATGTCCGTGAATTTGGGCGGATTCCATGAGACGGGTGCGCTCACATTGTAGACCTGAAAGGCAAGTACAACAATTATAATACCACAGTACATGAATTCCGACCAGGCAGGCCCAAAGGATCTGCAAAACTGACGAATACAAAACTCACCAGGACTTCAACGAAGCCGAGGGAATGGATGCCTTCGAAAGCTTCCCTAACTCTTTTGGCATCGGAGCAGTCGATTCGGATGGCGAAGACCTGCGCCTTCTCCTCCCTTGCAATCTCGTCAGCGAAGCGCGACAGCTTATCTGCACATACAAAGCAGGTCTCAGGTCTTCCTCATTTTTCTTGGTTTCAGGTTTTTCTTGTTTCTCGAAAAGAGAATAGATTTTGTACTCGCATAAGGGAAATTACAGGAGAAAGAAATCTAAAAGAATATCAATCAATTCCACAGTAAGAAAAGCTATACCAGAATATCAGACTAGAAAAAAAAAAATTGATTTCAACACCCCCACAAGATTTTAAAAGAATGTTACAGTTAGAAAGAAGAAACCAAATGTTATTAGAAATTGGGAATCACTGGCCTAGATCGCGTGAAAGAATGGCGATGGTGTACCCCTCGTGGGCGAAGCGTCGGGCTACGGATCGACCAAGCTTGGGTCCGACACCGACAACAGCCACAACTCCTCGAGCCATTATAATCGCCACCTTCCTTGACTCCCCCCTTCGATTTCTGCAAGTCGGTGGTGTGGAGTGCTTCTCTGTGATAAGAAGGGAGGAGGAGTTGTCTGAGGCAAGTGGCAGTGTCGGCGGCCAAGAACCTGGGAAGTCCGACAACGGGAGGGAGGTTATAACGAAAGGTCGGAATGTTGGCCACGTTGTATAGGGTATAGACTGACATCGTGAGATATTCACACCACCCAAGAAAGTGCAATGAAGCCTTTCATAGTCAACGGGATTTTTTCTCTGTCTTCGTGTCGCCCAATCACAAGACGACACATCTTCACATAATGGAAAAGCGTGTTAAACAATACTTTCGTACACTTTTTCATATTGAAAGACGTACAGTTTTGATAAGACAATTTGCAATGAAAGCTCTACTTATATTATGTGGGGGAGGAGAACAATAAGTGAACACTTTTGCTTGGTGATCAATATGCAGTTTGTTGTAGAACCTTTAAGACTGCGGCAGTTGGTATATACATTATCCACGTATATATTGATCATTATTTCGACAATATATACATTCTTTGCTTTAGTTTTAAAGACTCTGCAGTAGGGTGTATATTGATCCTTCTTTTGTTTGGGGTTGATTGGTTGGTTTTAAATATTGTATATTGATCCTTCTTTTGTTTAGGGTGGGTTGGTTGGTTTTAAATATTGTGGAGTTTAAAGTTTCGATAAATCTATGTTTTTTTGAAGTGTAATAATGAGAATGGAAATTGATATTATTTATTTTAAAGACTTTATGAATAGTTATGAATTAATGGAATTGTAAATATTAGATGTTAATTTTACATATTAATTGTTTTAAGGATATTTGAGGGTTTTGAATCTATTTATGCATTGAAACCAACAATTTCATTTATCAAAAATTGTAAATTTGATAAAGATTGTCTAATCAAGATGATGGCAAACCAGAAAAGGTAAAAATCATAAAATGTTTAGCCCCATTCTTTAAAATATTGTAGAAATTTTGTTGAAAGCTTTAATTCTATTTGGTTAATAGGAGCTTTGACCATAGAGCTTTGTCTTCAAGGGTTTTCACTCATTGAGGAAAGTTGTAATTCTATTTTATTGATAAGACAATCCTTCACTTTGAGAGAATGTTAGAGAAGACATGAATGCTAACATTTCTTAGCATTGAGTTATTTAAATTCCTTTTGTTAAGTGAAAATAATTTGCTTGGACATAGATTGAATGGAATGGAGTAGGTACTAGGAACATAACTTCTAATTGATTTCTCATGCAAAACTAACTGTAAATATATTTTCTTAAACATTAGGAAGATAATTTTTTCTGTAGTTCATCGAGAAATGGCTCTGGACAAAACTTTTGATAAATGTCCTACATTATGATATTTTTCAACATATTTTCGGACTCTAGATGTAGTTGTATTAGTTCATTTGATAAATGTCCTACATTATGATATTTTTCAACATCTTTTCAGAGTCTAGATGTAGTTGTATTAGTTCATTTGATAAATGTCCTACATTATGATATTTTTCAACATATTTTCGGACTCTAGATGTAGTTGTATTAGTTCATTTAGGAGAGCAATTGAAGGTTCACATTCTTAATTGAAGGTTGGCATTCTTTTGATCAACAATAGTTGAGAATTTTCTCAAGCATTTTTCAATTTGTTTAAATTTAGCTTGTGATATTACAAATTTATTTTCTCAAAAGCATAATCAAAACAAAACTAATAAATCCATAAGAATAAAATTGTTTAATTGAATTCTCTAAAATATTATATCTATTGGTCATAGTCGTGTAGAGAGTGTTATGAAAATAAGCATTATTTTGAAAGACTTGGAACTACAACTTTTTCAGCGATATCATAAGAACAAAATTGTTTAATTGAATTCTCTAAAATATTATATCTATTAGTCATAGTTCATGTAGAGAGTCTTATAAAAATGAGCATTCTTTTAAAAGACTTAGAACTACAACTTTTTCCACAATATCATAAAATGTTTTGAAAGAACAAAATTGTTTAATTGAATTCTCTACAACAAAAAAATCATAAACATCATCTCCAAATATTATATCTATTGGTCATAATTCATGTAGAGAGTGTTATGAAAATGAGGATTCTTTTGAAAGACTTTTTTTTCCATGTGAAAATTGTGTTAGAATATAGAAGATGGTGTGCTCGTTTTACCATTGATGATACCCTCGTCACCCAACTACAGGCCGAAGCCTCCCTCCGAGCACCTTAACCTTGACCTGAGATGTAATGATCCCAAGCCATTATGCAAGGATCATCACTGTTTTGGTGTCTTTTTAAAACTTTTTCTGCTTGTGGTATTTCGTCAAACACTTTGTTGAATTACTTGTTTAGGTGTGTTTATATGAAGGTTTACAACAAATAACAAGAATAGACAACCATGGAACATACCACAACCATATGCAATAAAATAGACAAGCCAAAACATCTCAATTCTTCTTTATTCATGAAATAGAGAAACCTGCTACAATGAAGATGTCGATCTGGAATGCTCAACAGATGGCCAAGAAGATAGACAATAGATAAGAGCATCTACAAAATGCTCTCGCTAATACAAAAGATGCCTCCAAAGGCTGAATAAGAAATGAAGCTCAATACAAGTAGATCTGAATGCCAAACTCTCTAGCTGAAGAATGCCACGCTCCAATAGAAGGCTGAAACCCTCAATAACTCGGACCTGCTGCCAAAAGTGTCCAATCACCCTAAGAAATATGCCAACTGATAGATTGGGTGATGGTAAGAACAACCCAGGTGACCGAATCTTCAAGATCCCTCTCAATCTCTGTAGATCTGAAATTCCCCACTGAATGGTGCGCCCCACTGGATGACTGAAACCCTAGATAATTCGGCCCTGCTGAAGGAGGCCTCCAAATGCTCTTAAACTCTCCAGAAATATAGATCGGGACACTACAAGTCACTAGGTGAAGTCTCAGGATCAAATCTGAAGTGTAACCGCTCCAAACGAACTAGATGTGGATCTCAAAAACGCCCTCCTTCTCTTCAATTCACCCCACTGGTCAAGAAACAATATGAGCCATAAAATTGTCTCAAAAAGCACTAGATCTGATGTCCAAGGCCTTGCAATGAAAACCCAAGTGATAGAATCCTCAATGGCCCTGCCAATCTCCTACAAC
>SNQJ01S0008654.1:273001-283323 GCA_010110895.2 Picea sitchensis | reverse complement strand
AGCAAATTGACTAAATAAAATGGAGCACTAACAAAGTCCTTATTCCACTTATTTCCTATTTGCAGAATGGAAATATTTTTGGGTGATGCGGATTGCCCAAGCCCAAGGATGATCCTGCATTAGACACCCCTAGTAAAAGAAACATGAGCTCCAACTCATGTGCATATCACTGCTAAAATGAAGAGTTTTTCATATGTGCCAATTGATGTTCAGTCTCCCACGATGCATCCTCTGCTCCTCGATTCTTCCACTTGATCAAATATTCCATGTACTCCTTTCGATGAGTCTTCTTACCAATTATGGTTGCAAGAATTTCTTTAATCTGTTCGTCATAATTAATTGGTATATGTTGTTCCCATTCGCTGAGTGTACCTTCATCTGCTCTTCTATCCCCTTCATGAAACTCAGAGAGGTCAACAACATTGAATGCAAGAGATATGTAAAATTTCTTAGGAAGTTCCAATTGATAAGCATTATCAGAGATCTTTTTAAGAATTTGGCATGGACCTATCTTATTGTACTTGAGTTTATTATATGTGCCTCGAGGAAATCCCTCCTTCCTCAAGTGATCCATCACCATCTCACCCTCTTGGAATACCTTCTACCTTCTATGTTGATCTTCTCTTTGTTTATAAATATCATTGCTGGTCTACAATTTCTTCTTTACCTATTCTTGCAATTCATGCATGTTGTCCACAAAATCATTCACATCAAAATTATTCTTTCCTTCCAAATCTGGAAATGCAACCAAATCTACCACACCTTTTGGCGACCTTCCATAAAAAATATAAAATGGACTCTTTCTCGTAGATATGTTCACTGAATCATTATATGCGAATTCATCTTGGGCCAATGCCAAATCCCATTGACTAGGATTCTCTCCACTTAAACTTTTCAACAAATTTCCTAGACCTATGTTCACTACTTCTGTCTGATCGTCCATTTGAGGATGATACGTTGAACTATACAACAAATCTGAGTCTAATTTTTTCCAGAGTGTCCTCCAAAAATGCCTAAGAAATATCATATCACGATATGAAGTAATACTCTGTGGTAATCCATGCAATCTGGCCACTTCTTTGAAAATAAATGCAACTACTTCACTAGCATCATTAGTCTTCTTACTGAAGTGTTCCATTTTCGAAAATCTATCCACCACTACCACTGTTGAATCATGCTTTCTTCCAGTCATAAGAAATCCTAAGTCAAAATCTATACTGATGTCCTCCCAAGGTTCTTTGGGTATTGGTAATGGAGTATAGAGTCTTGTGTTCTGACTTTTTCCTTTTGCTAGTTGACAAATCCTACAACCTTCAACAAAATTTCAAACATCCTTATTAAATATGGGCCAAAAGTACCTCTACTTTCCCAAGGCTAGGATCTTATCCATCCCAAAATGTCCTCCTAAACCACCACTATTTATCTCTTTAATGAGATTTAGTCGCATGGAACTTTTGGGAATACACAACTGCTGATTTTTTAAACAAAAACCCCTCCTGGATATGGTAGTCCAGATATTGTGTTCTATCTAAACTCCAAGGCACCTTACATGCCTTCCAAGCTTCTGAGAAAGCTATTTCTTCTTCATACAATGTCTTTAGATAGTTCAAGCTTACCACTTCTACCGACATGGTATTGAGTAACTCTATCCTCCGACTTAATGCATCATCTACCTTATTGGACTTCCCAGACATGTGCTTCAATAGAAAAGAATAACTTTGCAAGAATTCTACCCATTTAGTATGCTTTTGATTCAACTTACCTTGGATTTTAATGTACTGCAGAGCTTTGTGATCCGGGAACAAGACAAACTCCTTCGACAATAGATAATGTCGTCATTTCTTCAAAGCTTGCACAATAGCATAAAATTCCTAATCATAAATTGAATACTTCTTTCTGGACTCATTCAATTTCTGGCTGAAAATTACAATGGGTCTACCTTCTTGACTTAGAACTGCTCCAATTATTGTTCCACTAGTGTCACAATCAACCTGAAACATGTTATTAAAATATGGTAATGCTAATATTGGTTGCGCTGCTACTCTCTTCTTCAATTCTTCCAATCAATTCTCTGCTACTGTAGCCCACTTAAACACTCCCTTCTTCATACATTTTGTAAGAGGCACACATATTTGGCTAAGGTTCCTAATAAATTTATGGTAAAATCCTGCCCATCCATGGAAACTCCTCACATCGAATGTGCATCTTAGTGTTGGCCATTCAAAGATAACCTTTACTTTCTCAGGATCCATTTTTCAGTCATTCCTCTCATGGTGTAAGACATGGAGTAATTAATGTGTAGGGGCTAGCGGCCGAGGTTAATTACTCCCTMGGTTGCTCAATTCTAGCTGTCCRCCCAGGTGGCACCCCATCCAGGTAACTCTAACCATAATATTAAAAATATATATTCTAATGATTAAGATTACATAATTCAATTTGGAAAGTACTAAATCTAGTTTTATAATAAAAATATAAAATTGATTCGTCTCCCCGCAGCCTGTGAGAATTCGTTTGGCAGCCTGTGAGAATTCGTTTGGTGTTATTTTGTGGTTCCGCTCGGTGGCCTGCGGGGAGATAGAGGAACCGTGGCTCACTCGTTACATTGATTTCAATCGATGCATTCTGATGGGCGACAAATCTGGGGGAACCTCGTTCACAAGGTGGGTCTCCGCGCTCAGGAAATGCCGGCTGATTTACTGCACCCTCTTTGCGTGCAAGGGGGTATTTCCATACATCCTGGTTACGTGAGATCTGAGAGAATTCAATCAGGGTTCACCCAGGAAGAAGTTGCCACAGAGCCGAGTGCTTCCGGAAGTTTACAGTTATGGAAGCGCTCTTCAAAGACAACCTGGGTCGATTACTAGCCAGTCCCAGCCTTGCTCTTTATTTGGTACCTTGGTCCTCTCCTCTTTATCTGTAACTGTTGCTCGTTCCTCGTGATTCGGGTAGCGACGGGTTGTTTTGGTCTCTCAAATACCAAGTTCCTTTGTCGAACTCCTTCCCTGTAATATTATTATTATTTGAAGCAAGGCTCTTTCTATGAACCATGGCTTCCACGATATCCTCAAAATCTGCCTGCAAATCGTTAGTTCCGCGTATTCTTTCAAGCATTGCTCGCCCCTTTTCCATGTTCTCTCTCTTAATTAGATTGTTGGGTGTATCTGGAAGCCCCAACGCTCCCGCTGTCATTATTCCCGCGGGAACCATTGCGAGGGCTAGGGAAACCAACCATCCCCAACTGCCCTGGATTTTGTTTGTGCAATAGTTTATCAGGTTAGCTGCCAGGATGTCGATCGTTGTGAACAATGTGAAGCCTATATTAAGCGCTCCTCTAAATCTGGCTGGGGCCATTTCAGACAGATACACTAGAACCGCCTGCAACAGCAGGAAAAAAAAGGATAAATCGTCCAACACAGTTAGAGAAATGAATAGTTCAAAGGAGACGTGGAGAACAAAACCCGCCATGTAAATGAACAAGCAGTCAGAGGTGCTAGGTTCAAGCACATCTGCAATTTAGGAGGCACATTTCCTTTGATGTTTTATGTTCCACCATGCCCAACCGAGGTACAACCAGTTCCAAACTCGGGCAAGAGTCCACTTTGGGTGCAACTATGACCAGTGTTGCAGTATATCTAGCGGTGTGGAGTCCGTGAGGTGTGAAGTTGGTGAAGTAGCGGTGTGGAGTCAGTGAAGTAGTGGTGTGGAGTCGACAGTGTAGAGTCGGCGGTGTGGAGTCAGTGAAGTGAAGTGAGAGCACATACATCACATGACTATGGAATAAGAAGTGATGGCTATGGAAGAAGAAGTGTTGTACATCAAATTTAATACAAATGGTGGGTTCTAGTTGGTGGAAGACAGATGAAGAAAAAGTGAGAGAACTCCCCTAAAAGAACACCCTCTGCTTAAATATAAAATTCAATGACAAAAAGTTGTAACTCTAACCATAATATTAAAAATATATATTCTAATGATTAAGATTATATAATTCAATTTGGAAAGGACTAAATCCAGTTTTGTAATAAAAATATAAAATTGAATGACAAAAAGTTGTAACTCTAACCCTTCTTTTATAATAGAATTACAGTGAAATTGCCCCAAAAAGTCTAACTAGTAAATCTTTTAGATTTCTCTTTCATTCTTTTCAGGTGACCTGCATGAAAGACGACCAAATGATTGGACATAATTCACACAAAATGAAAATCCCTTTTGYTGAAAGAGCCCTTCGGAGAAATCGRTCTTTTATAGATTGATTCTAGAGTCCCGCTTTTGTATCCCTCAATAAAATCTGAGTTGGATGAAGTTTTAATAGCTAGGCATCAGGATACAGGTCAAAGTTTTATGCCTCCCAATCGTACTCATGGATATATTTCTCTTTCCATCACGAGTGTAATATCGTATTGTTGGAATATATAATTCCTACTTATCTAATATGATGTATTAAGAAGTAGAGTCAATCTCTACATGAGTTGTGTGATCTTATTATTAGGAGTTTGTTAGGGAGTTGGATTTATGAGATCATAGATTCATATTTATGGTTGAGATATTTTCTCAATCTCTCATCATATAATTGGAATAAGTTAGATCTGAGCCACAAATATATTGTATAATGGAATCAAGTAATCAAGTAATCTAATAGTGTTGTGTTATAATGTCTCTCTCATTTGTTATTTTGGTAAGAGAGTGTTAGGGTTGGGCATGACTCCTTCACGGGAGTGCCCAGGCACATGTGGAGAGTAGAGGAGTGTGTTTGACTGATTGAAGCTTGCAACGCTGTATGTTCTTGCTATTGGCGATGAGATTCAACTGGTGTGGTAAGAAATCGTGTGGTTAGTGTGCGATTGGGGAAGAAATTGATAGTGGAGGACCAAATGATAACAACGATCAGAACCTATTGAGTTTTGTAGTTTCGAGATACAGCAGGTTGATGGGATCATCCCTAACGAAATCACAAAATAAAACACATTGAAAGGTGCACTAGAGTGGAGGAACTAGTATTGAGTGGAGCGCCCAGCTTATTGGGTTTAGCACCGAGTTTCCAATTCATAAATTGAAATTGCCATATAGAGTTTTCCTATTCTGTGATGAAGGCATTAGCAAGGATTTGGTGATGCTGGGAATGGCCATGGAGAAGAAGAAAGCTAAGTTCGGTTTGGGGCGACAGTCATCCACGACGCCAGAGCGAGAGGAAAATACTGAAGAAGACGGAGAGAGAGAAATGACGGAAGACAACATGCAGCTTCTTTATTTGGCCAATGGAGGGGATGTTGCGGCCATAGAGGCTTTGCTTGACTCAGGAACAGATGTCAACTCTATGGATTTCGATCGCCGAACCGCCCTTCATGTGGCCACTTGCGAGGGTCGTAAGAATGTGGTCGCTCTACTCCTCAGCAGAGGAGCCAACGTCAATTCCCAAGATCGATGGGGCAGCACGCCACTTGCAGATGCTATACATTATAAAAACTATGATGTGTGCAAGCTTTTGGAGGAAAATGGTGCAATGCTGCCGATGGCTCCTATGCATGTCACAAATGAACGTGACATTCCAGATTACGAAGTTGATCCCGATGAGTTGGATTTCAGAAACAATGTTCAAATTACAAAGGGAACATACCAAATTGCGTCATGGAGAGGAATATGAGTTGCTGTAAAGAGATTTGGTGAGGACGTCCTTACAGATAGTGAAAGGGTGAGCGCATTTAGGGACGAGTTGGCTTTGTTGCAGAGAGTGTGACATCCAAATGTTGTTCAGTTTTTAGGTGCTGTCACTCAGAGCATTCCCATGATGATTATCACTGAGTACTTACCAAAGGGTGATCTGTATGCATATCTGAAATGAAAAGGATCATTGAAAGCACTGAAGGCAGTGAGATTTGCCCTTGATATTGCAAGGGGAATGAATTATTTAAATGAGAATAAGCCAGCACCCATTATCCATCGATCTTGGAGACTGTTGACTGCATGAATTAAAATTGAAGGGCGTGTGACAAACCGCTATCCATGATATTGCAGAGGACTCATTTTTTTTTGAGTTTTGGAGAGGAGCTGCAATTGCTGAGTAAAGGAGTCATAAAGCGAGAGGTTGTTATTGTTGGAGTTTGTTGTTGTTCGCGCCATTACATGAGGTGTTATAGAGAAATGAAGTGAGGTGTACATGTTCATTCTTTCAAACTCACAAAAGTAAGAAAGTGAGATTGAGTTGTTCTTATATTTCTAGTTTGAATGTGTGATGATAGTTATTCAAGTTGTGTGAAGTGGTTTTGTGTCTTGGTCAAGAATGATGATGAGATGTAAATGGACATATGTAATGGGTTTGTAATATTGGGCATATGATTGGTGAGAGTATTGTTGATATTTTATGTAACTGATTGAATTGTTGTAGGGGGTGCATGATCGGTTGTACCCGACACCCCACGTTATGGTCCAAATTGTAATGCTTAGCCATGGGCAAGCTAAATTCCCCAAGTTTGTTGTAAGCCCTGATATAAACAGGCATACGTGTTGTAGCACAAAAGCGTGTGTGATCACAGGATGTGATACTCTATCATAGACAGAGGTTGTTGTATCAAGTTGTGGAATTAACCACTAGGGTAGGTACGAGGGTGGTAGGTGTACTCGTATGCTAGCTTGATGTTGAATCAGAGACTTTGGATCTTCGATTCAAGGTGGGGATGTGAGATGGAAGAATCTCAAAGTGTGAGACCAAGTTGTGAGTCTCAAAGTGTGAGGGACCAAGTTATGTTTAAGGAAGAGTTTAACATTGATGAACCATGTAGTTGAAAACAATTCCTAGAGAACTAGCGGTTACAGCGGTAGATGACCCATGTATTCCAGTAGAAGGATTGTGCTTTGTATGGACATCAATAATTATATGCAGGCACAAGGTACAAAAGGAAGCAAAAACAAAGTTAAAGGATGAAGCCAGTAGGAAAGCAAGCTCAAGTGAAAATTTGAAGCCATGACAGTGATGAAGATATGACCACAAAGATATTTAGATAAGTAGTCATTAAGGGAGAGTGTTGGAATATATAATTCTTACTTATCTAATATGATGTATTAAGAAGTAGAGTCAATCTCTACCTCACTTGTGTGATCTTATTATTAGAAGTTTGTTAGGGAGTTGGATTTATGAGATACTAGATTCATGTTTATGGAATCAAGTAATCTAATAGTGTTGTGTTATAATGTCTCTCTCATTTGTTATTTCGTTTTCCAAAGCGTACATAGACTGCAAAACCCTTTGTTTACTGATTATCTCACTAGAATGGTAGGTCTGAATGTCATCTTTGACTCAAATTTGAATATCTCAGGATAAACTCACTGCCTATATATTCTACTTATCTAATACTTTTTCTTTATCTCTCCATTCTATCTGCAGAATCAATCTTACACTGAAAGGGCTCAAAGATCAACTTCGATCTTCCGAAGAGTGCCAACACATAGCTTCGACTGCAGTTTGTTCTCATACACTACAAGCAAGCAGAATCTGATTTCTAATTATAAACTATCACAGAAGATGGTTCAATTTCCATTTCCCCTTGAWCGAAATGATTTGTGGGCTTCTCAGACGMARCCCTCACTGTGTCCCTCTTCACCAACTACTAATGCGAACAATGACGGGCCTGCACAAGTAAGCCAACGGCAGGTTGCTAATTTGTGGCGAGAAATCCAGGGATTCAACTCTTGGAAGGGACTTCTTGATCCCATGAATCCCGTTCTCAAAGCTGAGATCTTGAGATACGGTGAATTTGCGGAGCTTTGCTATGACGCTTTTGATGACAGACACTACTCTGAATATTATGGAACGTGTAAGCACAGTAAACGCTCTCTTTTTGGGAAAATGGGTTTCCGTAATTCTGGATATGAAATAACCAAATATATATACGCTAATACTCATGTTTTAGGCTCGTTCTTTGGAAAGAGATCAAGAGACGAAGGTGTTTGGATAGGTTTTATTGCAGTTTGCACAGATCCAAAGGAGATAAAGAGACTGGGACGACGTGACATAGTGATTGCCTGGCGAGGAACGAGCACACCGCAGGAATGGATAGAGGATTTAAAAGACATATTAGTTACCGCGACACTATCTCATGCCAGATCATCTGCCACGCCCACTAGTACGGCTGTTCCAAATTCTCCAGATCCAAATGTTCGAATAGAAAAGGGATTTATGGACTGTTATACTGAACTACGAATGAAGAATCTGAAAAATGCAGCAGAAGCGTCAGAGATATTGTAGTGGGCGAGATAACAGGGCTCCTGAAACAATACAAGGGCGAGAAGCTGAGCATAACAATGACAGGATACAGCTTGGGAGCAGCCCTTGCTACGTTAAGTGCATATGATATCAAAGAGACGCTGAACACGAGTATGCAATCAGCTATTCCGGTCACGGTGTTTGCCTTCGCCTCTCCTCGTGTAGGAAACCCAAACTTCGCCCGACGTACGGAGGCGAAAGTACTCAGGCTGGTAAACACGCACGATGTGGTTCCCAAGGTCCCTGGATTTTTTATGAACGAAAACATGGAATGGCTCAGCAAACTCCTGAGTTGGCTTCCATGGACATACTCGCATGTGGGCATCCAGGTTTCTCTCGGTATCGAAAACTCCCCGTTCTTGAAGCAGACCCATAGTCTCTCTGATATTCATAGTTTAGAAGTTTATCTACATTTACTTGACAGCTTTGATGCGAAGAAAAAGCCTTTCAAATCTTTAGGTAGAGATCTAGCTCTCGTCAGCAAAAGCTGCGATTTATTAATTGAAAGGGTTCATATACCACCCTACTGGTGGCAGGAAAGAAATAAAGGCCTTGTCAAAGGGGCGGATGGCAAATGGACACGGCCCGACAGATCCCCTAGATCTCCGTATGCAGTCTGCGACCCTCTTGACCTATGATCAACTAGCCTGCAAAATTATTTAAGGTGTCGGTTTTCTTTCTTGCTAAACTTTAATTCAAATCAAAGAATAATTTGGTTTTCGACCCTAATTGATATGAAATCTGGGTTCCATAGAGAGAATTCATCAGAGCAGCTGAAACCCTTACAATCTTGGCGACGATGGATTGGCGACGATGGAGTGAAAACCTGAAAATATTGTTGATGATGGACTGAAACCCTAAAAATCTTGGCCACAATCAAGTCAAATGCCTCATCTTTTCTGGATGCCTGTAATCTTTTTCACAGAATTGTCTTCTACGGCACATTTTTTGAAGTATTTTGGACCATTCTCCATTTAATTTTATGCTTTCTAGGTCAATTTGGAACAATGAGAAATGTTGGATGACTTCCAGTCAAGATTATAAAGTCATGTCGTGTGACAGTGTCATGACATGCTTTAAAAATAGAGAGTGCCTCTTGAAATTCACTTCACAGCTACAATTTTTGGGCCAACTTGATCGATCTGGCTTAGTTTTTGGGTATAGATAAGATGAATTTGTCAGTATTTGCGGATTTAAGCAGCATTGCGTTTTGCATTTTTTAAATAAAATCACTACATACTAGTATGGGAAAGGCCATATCACGGGCAGCTCCATGGGAAAGGCCATATCACGTTCCATGGGATAGTACAATTGTTACGAACAGGTAACGTGTTTACTAAGGTTGTAGGTTACTGGTTTTTAGGAAGCTTATAAGTCATTAATAAGGTTGTAGGTTACTGGTTCAAACTTTGTGTTCCCATTTTAGGAAGTTTGTATAAGACTGCAAGATTTGTTGTGCCTGATGGACCCTAATAATTTGCCTGATGGACCTCAAGAATTTTTCTGTCATTTCAAGGAACACTATTCTCGATTTTGTGTACTCTTCATTTACACATAACTTTGCCTTCTTTATTATTTTCATTTACACATAAATTTTCTTCTTTATTGTTTTTGCATTTGTTTTTACAGCATGCAAAAGGGATCTATTCACAACCTCTTCCACTGTAGTGTTGCATGCACATGCAATGTAGCAACCATTGTCGTTGTATCCCTATGCAAGTGGGTGGTTGAACGCCCTCCTCATGTCCACCGCAATGATAAACCTGACGACGTTATTAAAAGGAATTCCCAAAGCCATTAATCTCGCTCGCTAGGCCAACTCTGCTAAGACTTCGAATGTGGTACAATGATACTTCAAATCTTTGCGATGAACTCTTTTATCCTTTGTAAAGCATCCAAGCTTAATAAAAAGGAAGTGAATTCTAGATCCTAGGCTTTCGCAGTGGGAAGCAACGGACTATTTATTAGGGTAAGCAGGTGCTACTGACTGTGAAAGTCGAGGATTTGGAACTCACGTCATTTTTATTCAGCTCTGATGCTTTACAAAGGATAAAAGAGCCCATTGCAT
>SNQJ01S0008654.1:235685-249496 GCA_010110895.2 Picea sitchensis | reverse complement strand
TGTTCCCACACCAAACTTAGTCCTGTCATTGATGCAATCAGTCCATTTAAAAACCATAGCATTGCCTCCTCTTCTGAAGAAACTATGGCAGGCACAAGTAGCTCATATCTAGTAATCCAAAAATGGAGCTGTAAACTAGGAAAAAGAGAGCACACCTGAAATAAGAATCCATTCTTTCAGTGTTAAAAAATATGGTACAATTGGTTGTACAGAGCATTATCTCTGGAGAAGTTCCAGAAGGAAATTAGATTATAAGAAAATTTACAATCTCCTCCACTACACAACATGCAGAAGTGCTCATACATTAATTATAGCTGAAGGGAAAAAGCCTCAATTACACAATATCTGAGAACAAGAATGCTGGTAATTCTGCATTGTTACAGCTGTAAAATCATAGATAGATCTGTAATTACAGCTGTTGAAGAAATAACTTGGAACTGTAAATTTAAGAAACATACACAGCTAGAATAGTATATTCACAGAACAAAAGCTAAATCAGAAGGACAGAGCTCCAACTTCAGCAGCCATGGAAGACCAAGATGTTTTTACAACATACTATCAGAACGAGCAGGCAATCTCCTGAAGAAATTGAGAGGAGCAGAAGGAAGCCTATGGAGAAACCTCGGATGGCGCAGGACATACATAACAAAAACCACTGTAATTACTTGGAAGGGGGTGGTATACAAAATTATGGCAGCTATCAAGAAAAATATGAAAAATATGGTAGTGGCTTGTGGATCTCTCCAGCTCAAAAGATGTTGAAGCCTTTCTCCCTGAGTAGCCATATCTCCCACCACGGTCTGTATTCGCCCCGCAATGCTCCTGAGTCGATCGTATCACATTCTCACGATGTTAGAGGATTTGGTACTGGGGAATGTGTCGAATTCTTCATCTAGTTCGTCTAGGTGAATGAGTTCGGCATGGGAGAGGCGTGTGTCCATGTGGGGTGGGTGCCGTGGACGGAAACGAAATTGCCATATGCCAATCAGGAACATGTAGAGGAAGACGGTAGGAAGAATGAGCTCTGGGTACCAGATGAGAATCAAGAACAAGATGTGCACTAGAACGATTGTTACAGGAATTTTCCAGAGGCATATATCGCTGAACCATCGCCCGACCGCTGTGAGAGCAGCCAGAACATTCATTATGCGGAAGAAATTTTTCTTACTACGACACATGCTCCACATATGTGAATCCACATCTATCATATACTCCACCACTTCTTGCCTCAGAGGAGGTTCAGCTCGGCTCAGTCGCATTGAAACTATATGCATTGCTTGGTATCTCAGAGCTTCAAGATGTTGTACAAAAAGGGGATGAAGATAATGCATCTTAGGCAGCAAAGGCTGTGTGTAGATATGCATCATGTTCATCATAGAGGAACACGAGAAACGAACATCCAGATGAAGCTCGCCCATATTTTTCACTCCTGAAGGGTGAAGCACCAACAGAGGATAGGAATGCGTGTAAACACAATCTGTCTCGAGAGTCGAAAGGCGGATTCGAACCTTACCGATCCGGGCATCTTTAGGCAATGCTGCAGACTTTTCCTTTTCGCCTCCTTGAAGATGGAAATTATCAAAAACACCAACAGTGATTACCGTGCAAGGATCATAAACTTCCCAGGTATATTTCTCATTCCATTTTGGATTCAAGGTATCAATAAGAGTCCTTGTACGAACCCATTTCTGTCCATATTTTGCAACACAGTAAGYATCCGTTGTGCCTCGCCCGTCTTTGGTCTTTATAGGAAGCAAGTTCTGAGCKYACAAGATCCCAACTTGCAAGATACCGATGTAAGATTTCCATAGATGCTTGTGAGTCGGCCTTAGATCGCTACTATAATGAGTAGATTCATCCAAGACATGATAGCCCCCATCTAAAGACAATCTCAAAAAAATTCTACTCGCGAACTTCACTTCTTTCTTCTTCGAATCCCCCTCGGCCGCGGAAACGACAGGGCTCTCAAGGCTAAACCAACGAGGAATCACAGTCTTGTGATCTAGTCGTTTATCTACCAAATTCAGAGGAATTATTGTTCTCCCCATAATTTCTTCCTTATTCGGCCCCAAACGATCCTCGACCGTGATAATCAAATGATCCTCGAAAGGCTCTGCTACCACGAAAAGCAACTCCTCGTTCCAGAAAGGACTCATGTTTCGACTCGGCACAACCGTTTTTATTTTGCCTGTCTGATTTCCCAGCTGAACCTTGACTTGAAAATCAGGGAACTTAGTCTTGTCACTGGGAATCAAATCCTGAGCTTTGATCACATTCACCTTCACATACCACAATTTGGGTGAAAGATAGACCTTGGATCGAGTATTCACAAGTCCATCTGAGTGCACCGCTACTGCATCCGAATTCCATGCCTCCGAAAATACTTCGTCCGCCTAAGTGCCCAACCACACAACCAACATCAACTTTCCCTTCACCCTCCCTTTGCCTTTCTTGTCCTTGAGCCGATACCACTAAGGCGCCAGGGGACTATCGGGCGACACTCTGGTGGGCACTTCCAGCAGATCAAAACCAACCCGCCCGATAAAATCATCTTTGACAAGATGACACACACCTTCCCTCCCCACACCCGCAGGTCAGAAGGTCCACGCGCTCCCACAGGATCTTCTCTTTCGCATAGCCCAAAGAACTTTAAGGCTCTTCTATTTCCCTATTGGGAAATCTACACCCATAGCACCTCACGTGATCCCCTCTTTCCAAATCGGGAGATCAGAACTCGCGACTTCACGAAGTTAGTGGTCGAACATTGGTTCCACAAATCCCCGAATGCCGATGCAGTCAAAGCTGACCTTTCCTATCGGGGTTTTCTCTATCGCTGTTTCGGCACTCGCGATGTCGAGCAACTCGGTTCTCCGACCCCCGAGTCCCGATACACCGAAACTCCGATACACGCTCGCGGGGTTGACTTTTTCAACGCCTTCACTCCATCGACATTTCGGAGTTCGCAATATCACGAATCATGATGTTAATGTTTCAGGACTTCTCGCGGAGAAACCCCGAAATGGTGTGCCACCTGTCCACCTTGTCGACTCCTATGGCCCCACACTATTATCGTACCTATCGGGATATCGCGTTTCACGATTCCTGCTGCTATGTTCATGGGACTTCAAGACATGAAACCTTGATACACGATATACATATAGATCCGATGACCCTTGTGGCTCGGATCAACGGTTCTGCCCTCATGAGCTTAAACCTTCGGGAATACTCACTGTATCTTCCCCGCTCCTCCACAAGATCTAACGGCTCATGGGATGTCGCAGATTCTCCTCGGACAATACCAACCGTCCGCTTTCTTCCTTGACACTTCCTGCAAATGAACTAAGTGTTCCTCCGCCAACTCGTCCACCTGCGTGCAAACTTGCAATACCTTCTTAAAACTTCAGGGTAATTGACCTTCCCTTCCTTCGACTCCTTCAAAGGTTTTCTCCCCTTTGGGCCTTTCCATGCCTCTGCGTCTTCTTTAGAAAAATTTGTTGCGAGCACTCCTTGCGGCAACTTTCAGACACTTCCAAGTGTTGAATTCTCTTTGACCCTGCGCACACCTGCAGCAACAGTCCTTCAAATCTTCACTCAGGTTCGCAACCCTGAGACTTTTACTCGGCCTGCGCACTCCTTGCACGGCTCATGTGCCTGTCTGCACTTTTGAGAGAATGAGAACAAAAGCAACCCTATCTGAACCCTCTATCAACGCACTCCTTACGGACACTTCAACTGCACTCCTTGCAAGAATCCTTGGCTCAAATAGAGAAACAATTGAAACTCATTCCTACTTCCTCTCAGAATTCAATTCAAACATGAAATCATATACAAAGCATATAAAAGCAAATGTATAACAGGAAGCAAACATTCATGAGCATATCATTCAGCATCAATACACAGAGAACAACACAAAACCATGAATTTGAATCAACCTCTTTGTATTAATCCAAATATTTGTACATGGGTGTTCTTACACATCTCTCTGCATGCTCTTGCTCTCTTCAACAATGCTGCTTCATCAATCCTGTTACAAATGTACAATGAGGGTGTCTATATCCAGTTTCCCTCTTGGGCTCTAAAATTGTCTAATCTACACATTTAATTCCACCTACTTACATTAACTACTTAAAATGCCTTCTACCTACTAAGGACAAGAGCTAAAGGCTCAAGGTCCATTTACATTATACAAGTGCGCTTCTTCTTAATGACTACATTTAAGATCGCGAAACAACTTCCAAGGTGATTTTCAAAATTTGTGCTGGCGCTCATCCAGCTGTCCAATTGCATCCGCGCAGGCTTGATTAATGTGGGAGATGCTCCTGCATCATACTCCCTCGCTTGAAAACTTTCATGGGCTCCTGTCCATGAGCTCCTGCACGGTCTGTCCATGCTTCTGTATCTCCGCCTTGGTCTCCCAGCTAGCATCTTCAACTGGATGGTTCTTCCATTTGACCAGATACTCAAAGTATTCTTTTCTCCTGGTCTTCCTACCAATCCTTTTATCCAGTATGCGCTCCATCTGCGGTTTATCTGCAACCGGCATCTGCTTCATCCACTGGATTAATGGTTGCTCAATTCAAGTCCCTGTTTCCTCAGCTCTCTATGGGTACAAATCTGAGATATTGAATATCAGAGAAATTTCGATCCCATCGGGTAATTCAATCTCATAAGCATTCGCCCCAAACTTCTTCAAGACCCTACATGGTCCAATTTTCTTCATCTTCAATTTGTTATATGTTCCTCTTGGGAAACTTTCTTTCCTCAAATGTGCCAGAACCAAATCACCAACCTCGAACTGAAGTTGTCTCTTCCGCTGATCGGCTCTGTGCTTATATTCCTGGCTTGAACTTTGCAGTCGCTCCTTCACCTTGTTGTGAAGTTCTTTCATCGCCTCTACGAATTCTTCTGCACTAGCGCTCCTAGACACAGTCTATTCTAAATCTATCAGTTCAGAAATTCCTCTTGGCTGCATGCCATAGACAACCTGAAATGGACTCTACCTTGTGCTCATGTTGACTAAGTCATTATACGTGAATTCTTCCTGCGGCAATATACTGTCCCACTGGTTGTGGTGCTCTGTCACCAAGCTTCTCAGCAAGTCTCCCAGACTTCTGTTGACCACTTCTGTCTGCCCATTCGTTTGCGAATGATAAGATGAACTAAATGACAAGTTAGTTCCCAGCTTCTTCCATAAGGTCCTCCAAAAATTCCCTATAAACTTGGTGTCTCGATCTGAAACTATACTTCTCGGCAACCCATGAAGTCGAATGACCTCTTTGAAAAACAGGTTCGCAATGTGAGTCGCATCACTTGTTTTCTGACATGGAATGAAGTGTGCCATCTTGGAAAATCTATCCACTACCACAAAGATTGAATCAACACCTCTTTGTGTTCTCGGCAACCCCAATACAAAATCCATGCTAACTTCATCCCATGGCCTCTCTGGTACGGGCAATGGTTGATAGAATCCCACATTCTGTCTCCTTTCCTTCGATTGCTGGCAAATTCTGCATCTGTCCACGAATCTCTTGATATCTTCTTGCATTCCTGGCCAAAAATATGACTCATTCATCTTTGCGAACGTCTTGTCATGACCAAAGTGCCCTGCCAATCCTCCACTGTGTTTCTCTTTTAACAAGTTCTCTCTGATGGAGCATTTCAGAATACACAGTTGATTACCTTTGAATAGAAATCCCTCCTGGATCACATACTCTATCCACTGGCTTCTATATCTGAGAACTGGATTCTCATCTTCTTCATACACTTCCTTAAAATCAGGATCATCTGCGTACATGTCCCTGAGATCATCAAAACCCAATGTTTTGACTCTGAACTCCTGCAAAAACAAACACTTCCTGCTCAAAGCATCAACCACTTTGTTAGTAGTACCAGAAATGTGTTTAATCACAAATGTGAAATTTTGCATATACTCAACCCATTTGACATGTTTCTGATTCAACTTCTCCTGTTGAGTCACAAACTGCAATGCATGATTATCACTGTACAATACAAATTCTTTCGGGATCAAGTAATGCCTCCATTTCTTCAATGCCTGTATGATAGCATAAAACTCCTTATCATACGTGGAGTATTTCAGTTTTGCCTCATTCAACTTCTCCCTGAAATACACTATCGACCTGTCTTCCTGACTCAAGACTGCCCCGATCGTAAATCCACTTGCGTCACATTTCACCTGAAATGTTTTCTGAAAATCCGACAACACCAAAAATGGTTGTTCCGTAATCTTCCTCTTCAAGAGATTGAAACTCTTCTCAGCCTCTAATGTCCAGTGAAAAGACTTGTGTCTCTTCTTCACTATATCCATCATTGCTGCGCTAATTCCACTGAAATTCCCGATGAACTTCCGGTAGAAACTAGCTAATCCGTGAAAAATTCTCACCTCAAAAATATTCTTCGGTGATGGCCAATTCTTGATTACCTCCACCTTATCTGGATCCATCCTCAACTCATCTGCCGAAATAACAAATCCCAAGTAAATGAGCTCTGTCTTCATGAATGAGGACTTCTTCATGTTTATCACTAGCTTCTCTTGCTGCAATTTCTGCATCACTGTAGCCAAATGCTTCAAGTGTTTTACTACCGATTTACTAAAAATCAGTATGTCATCCAAATACACAATGACAAATTTCCTAATGAACTCCCTCAGGACTTTATTCATCAACCTCATAAAGKTACCTGGCGCATTTGTTAAGCCAAACGACATAACAAGACATTCATACAATCCTTCGTTTGTTTTGAATATTGTCTTCCATTCATCACCTTCTCTCATGCGAATTTGATGATAACCACTCTTCAAATCAATCTTTGAAAAATATTTTGCTCCGCTCAAGCAATCCATCAGATCATCCATCCTCGGCAATGGAAATCTGTACCTGATGGTTATATTGGTTATCGCTCTTGAGTCAGTACACATCCTCCAGCCTTTGTCTTTCTTCGGACTAAGTACTGTTGGAACAACACATGGACTCAAGCTTTCCCTGACCAAACCTTTGTCCAATAAATCCTGGACTTGCCTTTAACTTCTTCATTCTCTTGCGGCGTCAATCTGTACACGGCTTTGTTTAGCAAACTGGCTCCTGGTATGAGATCAATATGATGACTCACACTTCTCATCGGTGGCAACGAACGAGGTAATTCGTCCACTACTATATCAACGAACTCTTCCAACAGTTCCTGAATTTCTTCTGGTAAATCATCCACTCTTGTGCTAGTCAGAACAATCTTCGGTTTTTTGACCACAATGAACTGTGGATCTTCCTTCTTCTTAACCTCCGTAATAAGTTCCTTCCCACTCATGAGAAGTATTGTGTTGCTTACCTCCGACTTCACCTCCTTATCCTTAATTGGAAGCAACATGTGTGTCCTCCCATTCTTCTCTAGAGTGTATGTGTTCATTCTCCCATCATGAATCACATTCCTATCATATTGCCATGGTCTACCCAGCAATAGATGACAAACATCCATAGGAATGACATCACATAATATCTTATCATTATATCCTCCTATCTTAAATTCAGCCAAGCATTGTTTAGTAACAATTACCTGGTGTCCTTTTTGTAGCCATGAAACTCTATATGGGCTTGGATGATCAGTCATCTCCAACTCCAGCTTCTTTACCATCTCCGTAGATACGAGATTGTCTGTGCTACCAGTGTCTACAATGACCTTGCATACCTTGTCCTTGGTCTTACAACCAGTCCTAAAAAGTCTGGTCCTTTGGATTGAACTCTCCACCTCCTTCTCGGGTGTCAAAAAGACTTTTCGCATCATCAACGATCTTCCGCCTTCAGTGTCTTCTGCCTCAACATCCCGCCTCTGTGCTTCGGCGATGTGAGCTTCTCCAGTTTCTCTCTTTTTATCTGGACATTCGTGAGACTTGTGCCCATTCTTTCCACATGTGAAGCATGTAATGACTCCACCTCTTCCTCTTCCTCTACCTCTAGTATGAGGAAAAGTGTTACTGTCAGCATAATCTCCTCTCTACTCAGTATGTTGTCCTCTCTGTTCAACATATTTCTTCCCTCGCTGTGAGGTTCCACCTCTCTTAGTACGAGTCTGAGGTTTCTTCCATTCCTCCCTGGGCTTCTGAGTTCTATCCTAGGCAACTGATTTGCCTCTGGGCTGACTTTTGCCTCGGCCCCTCTGACTCTGCTTTCGGCTCATCTTCTCTTTTTCTTTCAGATCCATCTGATAAGCATCTTCCACCGTTTGGATGGTTACCATKCTCATCTCATCCTGGATATCATATCTCAGGCCATTCATGTATATGGCTACTTTTTCATCATCGCTCTCCCGATGACCTGCCCTGATGTTCAGTTTATAGAATTCCTTAGTGTATTCTTTCACTGTCATTAGCTTCTGTCTCAGGTTCTGCATTCTCCTGAACAGAGAAATTTGATAGTCTCTGGGGATGAATTTCGCCTTCATCTTCGCAATCATCCTGTCCCAACTTTTGATCTTTTGCTTTCCCTTGCAGCATCTATCAGCTTGTAGTTCATCCCACCACAATGTTGCATGTCCTTTCAATCTTGTGACAGAATGCTTGACTTTCTTGTCCTCCTCGACATCTTCATAGTCAAAGTATGTGTCTAGAGCTCTAATCCAATCTAAAAGCTCCTCTACATCCAAGTTTCCCTCATAAAATGGAATGTCCATTTTTTCTCTTACACCCATCCTAGCAATAGCTCTGATCAAACGCTCGTTTGATGCATCTTCAGCTGCAACTTCCTCTTCACGTTCAGACTCAACTTCGCTTTCGGAGTCACTAAGATCCCCTGCACTAACTGTGCATCTTTGCGTTGTCTCCATGTATTTCAGTCTACATCGGAGATCATGCATCTGTCTTTCCATAACTGGATCTTCCATCTGCCTGCCTCTTCTTCTCGACATCTCCCTATCCTCTGGATCGGGTGACTGTCTATCTCTCCTTGGCCGCATGATGAATTCTCTTTCTCTGCTACAGAAAGCAAAGAACTTTCTGTGCTCTGATACCACTTGACGCACACCTTCCCTCCCCACACCCGTAGGTCGGAAGGTCCGCATGCTCCCACAAGATATTCTCTTTCACATGGCCCAAAGAACTCTAAGGCTCTTCTATTTCTCTATCGGGAAATATGCACCCACATCACCTCACGTGATCCCCTCTTTCCAAATCGGGAGATCGGAACTCGTGACTTCACGAAGTCAGTGGTCAAACATTGGTTCCACAAATCCCCGAATGCCGATGCGGTCAACACTAACCTTTCCTATAGGGGTTTTCTCTATCATTGTTTCGGCACTCACGATGTCGAGAAACTCGGTTCTCCGACCCTCGAGTCCCGATATGCCGAAAATCCGATACACGCTCGTGGGGTTGACTTTTTCAACGCCTTCACTCCATCAGCATTTCGGTGTTCACAATATCGTGAATCCTGATGTCAATGTTTCGGGACTTCTCACGGAAAAACTCCAAAATGCTGTGCCACCTGTCCACCTCACCGACTCCTGTGGCCCCACACTATTCTTGTACCTGTCGGGATATCGCGTTTCGCGATTTCGTGATTCCTGCTGCTATGTTCACGGGACTTCAAGCCACGAAACCCCGATACACGATATACGTATAGATCCAACGACCCTTGTGGATTGGATCAACGGTTCTTCCCTCCTGAGATTAAACCTTCAGGAATACTCACTGTATCTTCCCCACTCCTCCGCAAGATCTAACAGCTCATGGGATGTCGTGGATTATCCTCGGAGAATACCAACCGTCCACTTTCTTCCTTGACGCTTCCTGCAAATGAACTAAGTGTTCCTTCGCCAACTCATCCACCTGCGTGCAAACTTGCAATACCTTCTTAAAACTTCAAGGTAATTGACCTTCCCTTCCTTCGACTCCTTCGAAGGTTTTCTCCCCTTTGGGCCTTTCCACGCCTCTGCGTCTTCTTTAGAAAAATCTCTTGCACGCACTCCTTGTGGCAACTTTCAGACACTTCCAAGTGTTGAATTCTCTTCGACCCTGCGCACACCTRCAACAACAGTCCTTCAAAGCTTCACTCAGGTTYGCAACCCTGAAACTTTTACCCGGCTTGCGCACTCCTTGCACGGCTCTTGTGCCTGTCTGCACTTTTGAGATAATGAGAACAAAAACAACCCTATCTGAACCCTTTGTCAATGCACTTCTTGTGGACAATTCAACTTCACTCCTTGCAGGAATCCTCGGCTCAAATAGAGAAACAATTGAAACTCATTCCTACTTCCTCTCAGACTTCAATTCAAACATGAAATCATATACACAGCATATAAAAGAAAATGTATAACAGGAACCAAACATTCATGAGCATATCATTCAACATCAATACACAGAGAACAACACAAAACCATGAATTTGAATCAACCTCTTTCTATTAATCCAAATATCTGTACATGGGTGTTCTTACATAACTCTCTGCATGCTCTTTTTCTCTTCAACAATGTTGCTTCATCAATCCTGTTACAAATGTACAATGAGGGTGTCTATATCTCGTTTCCCTCTTGCGCTCTAAAACTGTCTAATCTACACATTTAATTCCACCTACTTACATTAACTACTTTAAATGCCTTCTACCTACTAAGGATGAGAGCTAAAGGCTCAAGGTCCATTTACATTATACAAGTGCGCTTCTTCTTAATGACTACATTTAAGATCGCGCAACAACTTCCAAGGTGATTTTCAAAATTTGTGCTGGCACTCGTCCAACTATCCAATTGCTTCCGCGCTGGCTCGCTTGATGTGGGAGATGCTCCTGAATCACAAGATCCTTATCCTTCACCACAACCTCCAAAAAATGAAGCCGGGGTCCGGTCTTTTGAAAAGGCAAAAACCTGATTCCATACTGGATTGGCCGTCTTCTCGAAATGTTTCGTCATTCCCTTGTAATTCCCCACCTTGACCACCACATAAGGATCGCAGCTCCCCCCGATGTCCATGGCGGGGAGATCTTGGGCCTTGACGACTCAAACATACAAATATTGCATATTCTCTACTAGATCATAAGTGCTGCTTCTCTTATCTCGAATCGTCGTTCCTACACCACCACCACCCAGCTGAGGATACGTTTGCTTCAATGAAAACTCTGCCTGCGGACCGTGTGCGGGTCCGGGAACAGGGTCGTGACCGGGACCTGGACCATGGCTACTCATATGCATCACTGCAGGCCTCACTTCTAATTTCTTCTCCTGTACAGACTTTGCCACCGCCGGAGCCGCTTGTTGCAGTACACTGGTAGTGCTAACTACGAAGCTTGGTTTACTTGCAACTTCTTTCTTCATCTTCTCATCAGGCATCTTCTTCTCTTCCTTGGGTTCCTTCTTCCCCTTTCCTTCATTGATCTCCTTCGCCTCTTTCCCATCCTTAATAGTACCCTCTCCTCCAGATTGCTTGGCACCTCCACCAGATGGGTTGCCATTCCCATTGCCAGTGCCACCACCCCCATCCTTGTCATTAACAATGTAAACTTTCAGCCCAATATCCCCCTTTATCAGAGAAAAAAAACTCCTTTTCTCCAGTGGGAACCTCTGCAAACTCTCCTCCCCCTGCTTCACAATGCTGCTTCCATGAATCCGAACCTTGCCCAGAAAATTATTCCGATGGTTGTCCTTCCTTACATTATAGACATAAATGTCGACAGTCTGATAAGGGATATTCTTTGGATCGGTGATAGAAAACACCAATTTTTCGTTCCAATATGGATTTAGATCCTTTTCTATGGTATGTGTTCGAGACCGCTGGCTGTCATAATCCACCTCCACAAACGCGCTCATGGATCCCTGCCCATCCTTGGGAATTAGATTGTTGGCATCCACCACCTCCACCACCAGTTTCTACTTGCTCATGCTGCATAACAAAATTCTCTGCGCCTTCGGCTCGCCTAGCCTGGCCTTCAACGACTCACAATTTTGGCCTTCTTAACAGGATCCGAAGAGGAAACTTAAAGCCCACTTGTGTAAATGTCGATGAATAAGTTAGGAGGACAGGGCCGAGGTGGGGTCGTAACGACAGGGTCGGGCCCGGGCCCTTGGTACCAGGGAAGGCTAAGAGCAAGACATTGGGTAGGCACAAATGAAGAAAGATTTCCATCTTCCTGTTTTGGACCTGAGAACGGGCCTGCCTTTGAGATCGATCGAGCCATCAATGGCGATTAATCCTTGAGGCTCCATGGTACAAATCCCTTGGCGTTCATATTCATTTTCATTTTTCGTCATTGCTCAATGCCTGAACTGTAAGCCTTTGATATTTTTGTTGCATTGTTAATACATCCTCTGGCAGGTGAAGGCGCAGGTAACGTGCTATGCATGCAGTAAAAAACAAGACGAATGGGAGAGCGTGAAAGGACTGAAGGTTAGGTCACTTCAAGGTAACAAGGACAGTGAGTAATTGAGTTAAGGGTGGCAGTTGGAAGAAGTGAAATAAACATTAATTAAAGTATTGGAAGAAGTGAAGCTGGCAATAACACTTCAAAGTTATCAGCCAATAAAATTGTAACAAATATATATTTTTATTTATTTTAAAATATATGAATTGAAACTTCCTAAGTTAAACATTAGAATTTCTGAATTTTTTTTAAAGTCAACCATAAATTAATGTCAAATCAACCATGAACTCATGGTTATAGTCCTAGGCCTTCCGGCAGGGACTAATAAGAGTAAATTGTTTTAACAATTCACAACTTAATTAAGTAGGTGTACGCAATAAGATGATGTCATATTCTTTATTTTACTTTTACATAATATGATTCCTTTTAACTTTTATCAATATACTAATTTCAATAAATTCTTACCTCCTTGGTTTAAGTTGGTGTTTTAACATGAAAACATTAAGTACCAAATTCCTATCCTTACACTAAAGAACTATTTGCATTAACCAAATGAGCATTTGTATTAAGCAAGAAACGATATGAAATGAAAGGATACAACAACCAAATACATTTACATTAGAGTTAAGAATGTAAACATCATATTAAGTAGATTTAATATATGAGCTAAAATAGATATATGGCTTTAATGAAAAGCATATAATTTGGGTGAATTTTATATTGAAATATGAAAACAAATTTGAATCTATTTTAGAAAAATGTAAATATAATTTGTTTTGGATCCATTTAAAAGAAGTGTAAATATAATTTGTTAGCATAATGAGCATCCATTAGTTTAAAGTCTAAACTCTTTATCACTTGCATCTATACAGGTTGCAAATCACTTGAGTTTATCTTTGTATTTGGGTGAGAGCATGAAGTTGGTGGGCGATAAAGTGGCAACAGGGTGAGCAGGAAGGTGCACCCAAAAGAACACGTGCGTGTTTCTAGGAACGTTCACACATTCCTCATGTGAGAGGTTCCATAAACCACAAAACTCCACTCAGTGTGCCACATAGGCACATGTTGAGGAACGCATGCACATTCATAGGAACACATGTGCATTCAAAGGAGCACATTCCTAAAAAAATTGAAATTAAAATAACTTGTCCATGCTTTAGAAGTGCATACATGTTCCTAAAGCATGTGCAGGTTATTAGGAACATGAACGAGTGCACATTCCTAAAAAAATTGAAATTAAATAACCTGTCCATGCTTTAGAAGCGCACACATGTTCCTAAAGCATGTGCATGTTATTAGGAACATGAACACACATGTTATTAGGAACAAGAACATGCACACGTTCTTGTTAACATAAAACATCCCTCTTTTTCTCTCTCCCTCACTCTCCCTCTCTCTCTATCTTTTTCCGCCACCCTTGCCCCATTTCCTCCACCTCTCTTTCCCTCCCCCCCCCTCTCT
>SNQJ01S0008654.1:201169-234916 GCA_010110895.2 Picea sitchensis | reverse complement strand
CCACTACCTCTCTCTCTCTCTCTCTAACTCTTTATCTCCCTCTTGCTCACTCTGTCTCTTCCCCCACTTCCCTCCACTTTCCTGTCTCTCCCTCTCTGCTTGTTTCCCTCTCTCTCTCTCTATGCCCTACTCTCCACTCTCTCTCTACCTATCCCTCCCTCCCTCATTCTCTCTCTCTACCTATCCCTCCCTCCCTCATTCTCTCTCTCTACCCCATCTCTCTCTCTCTCATTCACTCACTCACTCTTCCCCAACTATTAACGTTGATGTTTACATTTAGTGTGAGAATTTCAACATATATTAACCTTGAAGTTTACAATTAGCGTGAGAATTTTGTCATAATCATGGGTTGTAGATGTCTTTTTTTCTACATGCAAGGATTAGGCCTAAGTGAAGTTTTGAATGATTTCTCTAAAATGTTAAATTGATGGTGATGCCTATCAACATTCACCATCCACTACAATAGTGGATCTGCTAGACATAAATTACAATGCACTGCCAAGTTGGAGAATTTTTATGTTTATATGTTTTTAAATATTGAATTTTTATGTTTATATGTTTTTAATTAAATATTTAAAGCTTCCAATTAATCTAAAAATAAATAAAAATTATTAGATAAGGTTCTTAATCAATAAAAAAATTTAATTAAAAAAATTAAAATATAATTAAAAGGATATTAAAACTTTTGAAAACATTATGAAATAAAAAGTAATTTAAAAGTCAAATCCTAACGGATTATAATATAACTTGTATTTGAATAGATGTTTTCATATTCTCTTACTATGCTCTAAATCAATGAATGAATTGAGAGCAATAACTTCTTTGCATCAATGAATGAATTGAGAGCAATAACTTCTTTGCATTTATGAATTCAAAGGTTTATCATTACTTAATTTGTTTATTATTTCACTTTTACATAATACAACGATTAAAAATTCACTGTAGTGGCTTGTAAATTACCACTTAATTTGTTTAATATTTCACTTTTACATAATACTACAATTAATAATTTATTGCCGTAGCTTATCAATTGCCACAAAACTTACTTAAGTTTTAACATTTACCTCTTCACTATTAAGTTTTTACATTTTACAGTTCTATTTTCTGTAGTTATGTACATTCTTGGTATGGAGAGGAGAATTCTTACGCCCTGTTTTTAAGTTGGAATTTTAACATGAAAAAATTAAGTACCAAATTCCTTCACCCAAAAGGCTATTTACATTAATTCAATAGGAATTTGTATTAAGCAATAAACCATATGAAATGAAAGATAAAACAACCAAACACATTTAAATTAGAGTTAAGAATGTCTATATCACATTAAGTAGGTTTAATATATGAGCTAAAGTAGATACATAGCCATAATGAAAAGCATATAATGGGGATACATTTTACATTTAAATATGAAAAAAAAATTGTTTCAAATCCATCCCAAACATATGTAAATATAATTTGTTAACATAACGAGCATCTGTTAGTTTAAAGTCTAAAATATTAATCACTTGCATATATACAGGCCTCGAAATCACATGGAGTTTATCTTTGGGAATTGTCTAACTGTTCTACATTTTGTTTTTTTTTTCACTGGAATCTGGTGACATAAATATGCACGAAATCACTATTTTATGTTGTTTAAAAACCATTTTTGAATGTAGAAATCGATTGAGCATACTGAAAAACCCATATAGCACTTGGATTATATATAAATAATCACTCAAATCTGCATATCTAACAATTTCTCGCTGGATTTCGAGCAAATATCCCCATAAAATATTGTTAGAGAAGGACCAAAACGTAGAATGTTTAGACTAAAACTTATCTGTGTGTTTATGAAGCAATTTTGCATCTCCAATAAACATAATGACATGTGTATCATTCCCACAATCATTCATTTTTCTAATGTTCATACTCTTGTGCTCCCAATCGATGAGTTCCTTCACATCACAAGTCAAATCACTGAATCCGTAAAGGTCAAATATTTGAATGTTGTACTAATTCAGTTTTGGGATGGAGGCATTTATGTTCCTCCATGATATTAATACATGTTTTCATCAAGCCTTGTGTACCTTACTCCCCTTATCAGAGAATGGAGAGGACTCGATGCAAGTTAGGAAGACCTTTCATAGCCTCATATGTATTTTTTATACACCCGAATGTGCTTACTAAAACGATTCTTAAGAGCAATAAAGATACTATCACGAGAGAATCTTCTTGGTAGAAGAGGTGAATTTTGTTTATAGGCAACTGTCCAAACCCTGAGCAACATTTTATTATCAACTTTACTATATCGTTTTTATCTTAACAATAGTCACAAGTTTATTCCTTGAAATTGTCGTTAGACTTATTCTTCTCTCTAGTTTGTTCATGTCATGTTCATTAATGCAGCAGAAAATGGACTGCAACACATACATAATTACAACACACACCCTGCTACAAAATGTACAAGGGAAAAACAAAAGATAAATACTTTTTCCAAATAATGAGAAATCCACTAGAACTAAAACACTAGAAAAAAACACGAATTTCAATACCATTCATTTATTAATTCAATGCAGAGAAAATATTTTTACATTACATCGAGCTTGGGCTAAAAATACCGCCATGAATTGATGCTTACGTGGCTACAAACCACTACAAAATTGTACATAAGGTAATGGTTTGCGTGTATGGGATGAGATTTTGTTCACCCTTCCCATGTGCTCACCCAATCTGGAATCTTTCTCTCCATTCCACCTTCTACGATTTCCTTGCCTCGTGGTTCAGAACCCCTTCAAAATCATGCTCTATTTCTTTTTAAAACTCCTCCTTGGCTCTAAAACGATTTTCCTTCCCTCCAAGAATGAGTTGTTACCCAAATTGTCTCTCTGTCCTCCTGATTGCTTCAATTTCCTCTTGGCCTCAGGTCACGTTTTGTCCTTTAGCCGTGGGTTCTTTTTTTTAATTGTAGCTACGACTCATCATGAATGCATACCAACTTGGAAAAATAAAATGTGTATGACCATAGTGTTGCAAATAAAGAAATATCACGACACTAGTAAAATTTCATTATGCGCTCGTGTTTCGGCACGAGTTTCAGTACATGTTTCAACATGACAGTTGTACGTGGCAATTTCAGCACGAGTTTCAGTACGTGTTTCAACACAATTTCAGCACGACTTTCAACACATGTTTCAACATGAGTTTCAACATAGCAAGAGTAGTTGCAGGAGTAATCAACAGTTCAAATTTACAACAAAATGACTAAATAAAATGGAGCACTAACAAAGACCTTATTCGACTTATTTCCTATTTACAGAATGAAAATATTTTTGGGTGATGCGGATTGCTCGAGCCCAAGGATGCTTCTGCATTAGACACCCCTGGTAAGAAAAAAATGAGCTCCAAATCATCTGCAGATCACTGCTAAAGTCATAGGTTTTGCATATGTGCTAACTGATGTTCAGTCTCCCACGATGCATCCTCTACTCCTCGATTCTTCCACTTGATCAAATATCCCATGTATTTCTTTCGATGAGTCTTCATACCAATTATGGTAGCAAGAATTTCTTTAATCTTCTCCTCATAATTAATTGGTATATGTTGTTCCCATTCGCTGAGGGTACCTTCATCTACTCTTCTGTCCCCTTCGTGAAAATTAGAGAGGTCAACAACATTGAATGCAAGAGATATGTCAAATTTCTTAGGAAGTTCCAGCTGATTATATGTGCCTCGAGGAAATCGCTCCTTCCTCAAGTCATCCATGACCATATCACCCTCTTGGAATACCTTCTACCTTCTATGATGATCTGCTCTTTGTTTATAAATATCATTGTTGGTTTGCAATTTCTTCTTTACCTGTTCTTGCAATTCATGCATGTTGTCCACAAAATAATTCGCATCAACACTCTTCTTTCCTTCCAAATCCGGAAATGAAACCAAATCTACCACACCTATTAGCGACCTTCCATAAACAATTTGAAATGGACTCTTTCTCGTAGATATGTTCATCGAATAATTATATGTGAATTCATCTTGGGCCAATGCCAAATCCCATTGACTAGGATTCTCTCCACTTAAACTTCTCAACAAATTTCCTAGACTCATGTTCACTACTTCTGTTTGATTCTCCATTTGAGGATGATACATTGAACTGTACAACAAAAATGCCCAAGAAATCTCATATCACGATATGAAGTAATACTCTATGGTAATCTATGCAATCTGACCACTTCTTTGAAAACAAATGCAACTACTTCACTAGCATCATGAGTCTTCTTATTGAAGTGTGCCATTTTCGAAAATCTATCCACCACCACCATTGTTGAATCATGCTTTCTTCCAGTCATACGAAATTCTAAGTCAAAATCCATATTGATTTCCTCCCAATGTTCTTTGGGTATTGGCAATGGAGTATAGAGTCATGTGTTCTGACTTTTTCCTTTTGCTAGTTGACAAATCCTACAACCTTCAATAAAAATTTGAACATCCTTATTAAATCTGGGCCAAAATTACCTCTCCTTTCCCAAGGCTGGGGTCTTATCCATCCAAAAATGTCCTCCTAAACCACCACTATGTAACTCTTTAGTGAGATTCAACGGTATGGAACTTTTGGGAACAGAGAACTGCTGATTTTTTAAACAAAAACCCCTCCTGGATATGGTAGTCCAGATATGGTGTTCTGTCTAAACTACAAGGCACCTTACATGCTTTCCAAGCTTCTAAGAAATCTTCATATTCTTCATACAATGTCTTTAGATAGTTCAAGCTTACCACTTCTATCGGCATGGTATTGAGTAACGCTATCCTCCGACTTAATGCATCATCTACCTTATTGGACTTTCTAGACATGTGTTTCAACACAAAAGAATAACTTTGCAAGAATTCTACCCATTTAGTATGATTTTTATTCAACTTATCTTGGATTTTAATGTACTGCAGAGCTTTGTGATCTACGGACAAGACAAACTCCTACGAAAATAGATAATGTCGTCATTTCTTCAAAGCTTGCACAATAGCATAAAATTCCTGATCATAAATCAAATACCTATTTCTAGACTCATTCAATTTCTCGCTGAAAAATGAAATGGGTCTACCTTCTTGACTTAGAACTACTCCAATTATTGTTCCACTAGCCTCACAATTAACCTGAAACACGTTATTAAAATATGGTAATGCTAATATTGGTTGTGTTTTTACTCTCTTCTTCAATTCTTCCAATGAATTATCTTCTACTGTAGCCCACTGAAACACTCCCTTCTTCATACATTATGTAAGAGGCACACATTATGTAAATATCAGTAAGTTCATTACTTCAATTTCTGAACAGAAAATTTTTTGTAGTCAATATTCCTGTGATTACTTGTCATGCAACATTCCTGTTGCAACTTCTAACAACTCCTGAAATGTTCTCAACTCCGATAGTTAACAACATTTATGTTGTTAGTATATTTATTTCCATGCAATANTGACGCTTTAATACGTTAGGACCGAAATGACAACCTTATGAGGAAGTAAATCCCCTTGCATTTTTATAAAGGTGGTACTCTTCTTTACTTTGACATTTTCTTGGGACTCTAGATATTCAGAATGTGGGACTTTGTAAAAGTCTGTCGTGGTAATCAAAGAATTATAAAGATTGCAAGAAATATGACAAGAAAGAAAAATGTTTTATTTTTATTTTTAAATAAAATTCCTGAGAAATGACCAGGAACCACACACTTCATAGATTTAAAAAAGATAGAAAAAGTTTCCTCACATCCATCATAGTCAAATTAAAGATTTATGATCACATAAAATAAAAAGAAGATTATCTGCGTGCATAAGAGAACTTTAACAAAGTGGACAGATGAGAAGATCAAATAAATATAATGATAGATCAATCTCAAATACTTTATAATAAAAACTCAAAGTTACAAAACACAGTCAAAACTAATCCCGAAATAACTCTCTTGAAATTTCTAAAAAATATATAGTCTTTTACATATTCTTTGAAATTTAAAATTCATTTTTCCAAAGGACTGGGATTGGGGCTCCCGCGGACCATAAAGAAAATATAAACAAGAATTAATCTTGTATAAGGAGGATGATGGGCGGTAAAATAACAACAAGACCTGGAAAGAAGAAAAAGAGAAGTTATCAAACTTTGGTTAAACCTTTCTAGTAAAAGAAGCAGAGTAACTAGATGAAGGAATTGATAAAGAAAGAAAGATATGATTAGCATAAACTTAATATGATGGTCTCTCATGTATTTACTTTCTTGTTGGTGTCATTTTATTGTCTTCATTAATGGTTATAGGAACTGTCTCAACTATTTCTTGCCCCTCGTTGGTCAATTTGTTGATTTATTTCTTGAACCATTCTTCAATATAATTTTTCATTGGTGCCACGTTTATCTCATGAAAGATTTTGATGTTGAATAACTCATCCTCCAAGTCTCTTAAATCAAGGGAAATACCATGTAATGCTTCTTCAATATCTTGATTCTTCACAGACTAGTCCACTAGCCGATTGTTTATGTCATCTTTGTTATATTCAAGTATACCATAAAAATTCTCAAATGACAACCCTTTAAAAATCTCAACCTGTTTGTCAAACTGTTGCTTGGTTAGGAACATTGAGTTGATGATTAATTTGGGGTCTTGTACTTCGTTATTACTTCCGTATAGGTCTATCTCTGTGAGCCTCTTTGAACAGTTCTTCCCTCTTTGATATAGCTTGGATGCATGCTTGAACAATATTATTCAAATTTTTAATCTTTTCCTTCCAACACGCGTTCAACTGTTTTATCCGACTTGGGGAGGGCATATCCTCCTCTCTTCTCCTTAGTTCCTTCATGTTGGAGACTTTGTTTCCAAAGAGTAATAAAGCATCAATGTAAAAACCTTCTTTGTTATTCAGGTCAGATTGCAAATATTCATGCAAGGCATGCGCCCTTGAACCAAAAGAAACAATGTTTTTTGAAACTTCCCATGCCTCTCTGATCAATTCCCTTATTTTCTTAATATTTCTTTCTACATATCTCCTAGATGATGTAAGTAGGCTTGAAGATCCTTTCAATTTAACAATGGGTGTGATGGGTCTGACTATTGACAAAGGACTGGAAAGAAGTGGAAGAGGCACTAGGGTGTCTTCCAGTTCCTTGATTCTTTCTTTCAACTTCATGTTTTTTGATTCTAGTCCACCGATGGAATCATCGAGAGCATCCCCAGTTTCTCTGTGAATTTTGGAAATTTTGGAAGGCCATAAATCCTTTAGGTCAACCTATGAATGATATTTTCCTTTCTTATTTTTCATATCACCTTTTTCAATAATCAACTTCTTATATTCCTTGTCGAAGACAACACCTTGGAAAGAGAATGACTCTTCTTCACTGAAAGTCTCATTCTCAATGATCTCTAATGATTAATTTTTATGGGTCGTGTTTCCTTGCTGATCAATTGTGGGAAGCAATTTCTTGATATACGCCTCAAGCTCCATGTCTTCAAGAGAGAATTTTTTGATGTCATTTTCTATGTGATGGTATTCTTCCTCTTGCACAACGTTCTTCCTCTTCTTTCTCAGAAGGATCTTGTGAGAGATCTCAATTTTTCCCGAGGGGGATTCTTTTATCCTCCACCACTTGAACTACTGTTGGTAACATTCCTAGTTGGGTGGGCCCTTGGAGAATTTCTTTGAGATTTGGTAGTTTTTGGATTAAAAATTGGAGACTAGGCACTCCTCTTACTAGGACCTTTTCCTTTATGCTTGTAAAACTCATTATTACTAAGTATTGTTTCCAAGTCACCAACATTGTGAGTAGGAGTGCCTAAGTTGTTATCTTATTCTTCACTCAAAATAGTATGAATGAATGAATTGTTTAATCCTACTGACAACATATGTTCCACAAAAAAATTGTTAGGGTCAAACCCCTTTATCCTTTCATCATACTTCATATTTACATCGTGGAAGTGATTCATAATAAATTTTGTTTACATTATTGAATATGAAGTCTCCAATTTTCCAAGGCAAGGGTATGAATTGATTTTTCTATTTCTCGTGGAAAAAGTGCAACCATAAATTATATTGCCTTGCCACTTCCATGATAAACAATTTATAAAATACATTGTATGGAAGAAAAGAGGAATTTTCTTTAGAACAAAATATCCAGATAACATTGTGATTTTCCATCTGCTCTAACATCCCCTTTTTCTCCAAGAATTTATTTTCCTGGTCAGACATCCTGGGGGTATTTTTACCATACAACAGTCCCTTAAAAATTGAAATGAAATCATTGTAAACTTCGTAAAAATGCAAAGAAGTCCCGTGTCTCCACAACGATTGATACCAGAAGGTGACCGGATCAATTTCACATTTCACTCTCTTACATATAGTCAATTTTGGAAAATGACAGCATTATGCTATCGCAAATACCAAATAAGAAGCCATAAAGAATTTCTTGTCCCTTTTGTAATGTGGCAATTGGGAGGAGATTTCAATGGAAATAGGTTTTCCTTAATCGAAAATAGATTTATCTTTAACTGTAAAATATAAAATATAAAGAATCGTGTGGGAAATGGTGGAAATGATTTCTTGGTCTGTTATGTCTTCTGGGACAGCCGCGAGATTCTCCAAGAACTTAGGAAAGAGGTCCAGGCCATTGTCATGTTTTTTCAGAAAATCTCTGCAATCCTCCCATTTTAAGGTAAGTGTTGGCTTAGGGAGCTTCAACATCTTACAAAACACTTGCGGTGAAAGAGAGATGGGGGAACAATCCTGGAGTTGTATGATTCGCTGACTCGGTATGTATTTCTCAACGCACCATGCAACCAATTATTTTTAGTCTAATATCTCAGGGACACATCCTACGCAAGCAATTCCAAATGTCCATATTATATCTTTATATGCAGGAGGAGATGAGTAATACGAGTATACTCTCGACCACTGAAAGTTATGGTCTTCACGACCAAAAATGTTCAAAGTATTGCCACATAACTGTTGTCTGGTTGCTACTACCATAGGTTTAAGAGAGTGTTCTTTCAATTGGATAATAACTTGAAATGAATTCTTTCAGAGAGATAACAATAATATAACCCTTGGAAAATCGTGCTTTAATGCAATTTAATGAAAAATCTCCTTGAGCCCTTCGCTTTTTAATGGCGATCTTTACAGATTCTGCATGATAAGTTATTATCATTAAACCATACTAAATGCGTATTGGAAAAACATGAAGATGGCGGGGACAGACGAGAGAAATTTGAATTTGGGTTTTTTTTTGAACCCTAGAACCCGTGAACCCATGATTGCAAATGATAAAAAATAGGATAAGTGTTGCACAATTTTTGGTCAGACTTAAATACAGGAGAAATTAAATACTTAGGGGCTTAGTATCCGCGACAAGTCCGATGGTCATGATGTAGATCATGAGTCTTTGGGTGTAAAATGGAGATTGTGAAACCTAGAAGATAGAAGATTGAACCTGTGAACCTGCGGTTGCAAGAAATGGTTAAGTATATTATAATATGGAGGTCTTTCAGATTCATGATATAGGAACATTGATGGAGGTGAAGACCTGCAAGTCCACCAAAACCCGAACCCGCCGTTTTTTTTATTTGAAAAACAACTAAGTATAGTAACTAGAAAGGGAAAAGAGAAGGGAGAAAAGAAAAGGGGAATGAGGGGAGGTACAAAACAGGGAAAAGAAATGGAAAAATAAGTTGGGAAATAGAAAAGGGAGGGACATTTCGGAAGCGGGAATTGATATCAACAACTTGCTCCAATTGTGGGATGATAACCCCCTGTGGGTTTTCAAGAATCCAGAATATTTATGACCAGACACTTCCATCCATTGGGCTATGGAGTCAAAGGTAAGAATATACAAACTGAAAAAATAAAATTTATGTATAGGGAAATGAGAAAGTTTTAGGTGAAGAAACCTTTCAAATGTTTCTCGTTGATAGGCAACATTAATCTTTTACCCTTCATTTCTTTGAGCATGTACAAATTAAAACCCATGATCTTTTCGACGATGTATGGTCAAATACAGATTGATTAGAACTTTGTNAGGTAAGAATATACAAACTGAAAAAATAAAATTTATGTATAGGGAAATGAGAAATTTTTAGGTGAAGAAACCTTTCAAATGTTTCTCGTTGATAGGCAACATTAATCTTTTACCCTTCATTTCTTTGAGCATGTACAAATTAAAACCCATGATCTTTTCGACGATGTATGGTCAAATACAGATTGATTAGAACTTTGTATGCATCGATGATTTCTCCTTGGCTTTGTTCCAGAGTAACACCAGTTCTCCCTTCTGGAAATTCTTTACATTTGCACTTTGGTAAAAATATTTCTTGACACGTTGTTGTCTCTGAGAAGTTCGATTCAGGGCTTTACTTCATTCTTCCTCCAATTTCAACAACTGATTGATCCTCCTTTGGATTAGTGAACTGTCTTCTACATCTTTTGTATTAACCACAAAAGTCAAAGCATTGAGTTCGAGGTTGATTGGATTTTTTTCTTATTTCCCATAAACCAATGTATATAGAGACATCCCAGTGTTGTCCTTTGGAGTCGTTCTTGTTTCCCACAATGCATCAATTAGCTTCAAATCCCAATTCCTTTGGTTCTTGTAAATAGTTTTCTTTAATATCTGAATGAATGTCTTATTTGTGGATTCTTCAAGACCATTTCCTTGTGGATAATAATTCGATGATTGCCCCATAAAAATTCCATATTCTCCACAAATTCTGTAAATTTTGAACCAATGAAAATCGAACCATTATCAGTGATACATTTGTCTGGGACATTGAATCTTGATAAAATGTTATCTTTGAGGAACTTAATTAATTCTTTAGAACCAACCTTTTTCAATGCCATTGCTTCTGGCCATTTCGTAAAATAATCGGTAGCGTTGAGAATGTACATATGTCACTTTCTTGACTTTGGATTTATTGGCCCAACAACATCAAGTCCCTATTGGGAGAATGGTTGTTCTACAATTATAGGTTGTAATGGAATCGATGATCTCTTCATTTTCCCTGAAAATTGTTGGCAAGATACACACTTCCTTATTGTGGTACATGAGTGTCTAAAAATTGATGGCTAATAAAATCCGTCTCTTATTATATTATGGGCGGTATCCGTAGGTGAAAAATTCCCACCACATATTCCTTCATGGAATTCCCTCATTAATTCTTGACCTTTGTTTTCATCAACACATCTCAGTAATATACTATTATAGTTCCTTCTGAATAGTATATCAACAATCATCAAATATTGATTTACCTTCATATTCAATGTTCTTCACTCTTTGGGGTTCATGGTGACTAGAAACTTCCCATACCCCAAATAGAATACAATGTCTCCATACCATTTTGAATCAGCCAATGGTTCTCCTACTGAAATTGAGATCATTCCATCCATATAATTGTTATTTTCGATGAGCTTACATAAACCTTGTCCTTTGACAACCTTTAAAGGTTTAATATCAATATCATATTCTTGGATCTTCGCTAGCTAGTTAGCCCATTTTCCTTCTCTCAATTGTGGATTCAAGAGCATCTTCACTGCTGAAGATGGAACATAAGAAATGACATGAGAATTTAGTATGTACATCTGAAAGTGAACCACTTCTTTCACAAGAGACATGGATTTCTTTTCGAGTTCTGAATACCTCAATTCATAATCATGAAGGGTTTTTATAATGAAGTTGATTGGGAGTTCTTCACCCTTGGTATTCCTCTGAGTAAGAACATATGCAACAATTGTTTCTATAGTGAACAAATAGATGATGAAATCCCTTTGAAAATCTGGGATAATGAGGACTGGAGGTGTGGTGATCGATCTTTTGATATTATTGAAAGCTTATTTTGTATCCATTGTCCATTTGAACCTTTGGTCATTTTTCAACAATAAATTGATCGGATTCACAATGCTTGCATAGTCAGGAACAAATCTTCGCACAACGTTGATCTTGCCAAAAAATGATTGAAATCCTTTCTTAGATGATGGGGGGTTGAGTCCATTTATATCTTTAACTCTTTCTATATCTATGTAAATCCATTCATTGCAAACAATATGACCCAATAGTTTTCCTTGAGCTACAATGAATAAACATTTTTTTGGATTCAGAGAAACACCATATAATCTGCATCTGTCGAAAAAAATTTCTCAAGTGATGGATATGATCACCCCTTGTTTTTGAATGCAATGTCAACTCATCTTGATAATCTTCCATGAATTTTCCTATCAACCCACTAAATGCATGATCCATGGCCCTCTAAAATGTGGCTCCTGCATTCTTCAAACCAAAGGGCATCCTAGCATATGCATATGTCTCCCAAGGTGTTATGAATGTTGTCTTTGATCTGTCTTCCTCAACAACGAAGATTTGGTTGTATCTAGAAAAACCATCCACATGGACATACAAGCTAATCCCGTGACTTGTTGGAGAAGAAACTCCATTTTAGGTAAATGATAGTTATCCTTTACGCTTTCTTTGTTAAGATCCCTGAAATCCACACACATCGGGATTTCTCCGGTCTTCTTTCTTACTATCACATGTTTTAAAGCTAATCAAAATGTCTAATGGGATATAATATTCTGTCCTTCATTAATTTCTCCAGTTCAACCTTTACCAAAGGTTTCAGTTTGGGGTTCATCATCCTCATTTTTTGCTTGACAGGCATTGCTTCTTCTCTCAAATGAATGATATGTTGGAATATTGTTTTATCATAAGATTTCAAATCATCATAGGTCCATGCGAACAGATCAAGATATTCTTTAAACAATGCAACATATTGATCAAATTCCTCAATGGTGCAATCAACTCCAAAGTTGACATATTTTGGGGAATTGTTAGTTCCAATATTGATCTTTCTTGTTTCTTGAACCTTTTGGAGTGAAATTTCTTCTAGGAGATTCTTAGCATGATCATCTTTCGTAAAAAGAGACTCATATTGAATAGAATCTTTCGGGACAACGGATATGTGATTGTCTTCATCATCATCATCGCTAAACAAAAAAATTTCCAACAGTTCATTTCTTGTGCAAGAATCATTCCTTGGATCAAAGATTCATATTATGCCTCATTATTAGTACATGCAAATCCCAGGTTGATAGCATGTGGATCCATAATCTTACTTGGACTTACAAGGACAATTCCAACTCCACTCTCGGAATTTGAACAAGCTCCATCGAATTACATCTTCCAATAACCTTCAAATGGATACTATTGATTCTCCGTATCTTGAACTTGCTCTAGGATTTCACTATGTTCCATCTCTAGGATAACATAATTTCCAATCTCGACATCTATATAATCTTCCATTAAGTCATTATCCTTCTTTTTGAAAGAGAAGGGTTTCCTTAGTTTACGGGGAACCTTAATCATTGCTCCTTATTTGCCTGGAAGCATCATGCAACTTCCATCGTTCATTATATATCTCTCGATCATGGATGACCAATCTCTTCCCATAACAACTCCATATGCCGGAGGAAGGTCTACCACAATAATATTGAAAAATGTAATAATATGGGGGGGCACCGTGATCCAAGCATAAAAGTCCTTGATTTCTCCATAAGAGGGCACTTTTGTAGAATCAATTGCCTATATACTTTCACTAGTATTGTAGTACATGGTATAGTTCATGCCCAATGCCTCCATGACCGCCAGTGGAATGATATTATTGGTCGTCCCAGTGTCAACTAAACAATTATGAAATGCAACATCATGATTTTCAATCGAAATATAAAAAAGGGGGAATTTTACCTCTCATCTTGGCGGTTGATTGGTTCTAGCTTTGTTTCGGACTGGTAACAACAACTTCTTCTTTTTCATACAGATCATCCAATAATCTCAAAATGTTTTTCCTTTGTTGGGGAATCTTCACCACTTTTATAAAAGGCAGAGTTATCCTCAATTTACTTAAGTCTTATACAACATTGTATGTCATCTCAGTGGAGTTTGACATGAGGTGTTGCTTCTTATTTCGAATGCTATCAGTCATTTTCTCATTTTCCCTTTTCTCCTTCGTTTTTAGTTTATCTTTTTGGTTTTCCTTTTCAGAATCATTTTTATTCTTGGATATATTTACAAATCCTCTTGTCCAGGTGATGTTTTCTTGCGAGTTGGGATCATTGTCACCTTCTTCAAATATATACATTGGCGTCTCGCATCTGTCCATATGTACAGTTTTGGAAATTTCATCAGGTGAATAATAGTTCTCTTTATCAACCATTTTCCATCATATACATCATCCACAACAAGCATTGGGAGTAGGCTTGGCCTTTGCAGATTTGGTAAAAATGGCACTCCTTTTGGGAAAATGGGTTTCGGTAATTCTGGATATGAAATAACCAAATATATATACGCTAATACTCATGTTTTAGGCTCGTTCTTTGGAGAGATATCAAGAGACGTAGGTGTTTGGATAGGTTTTATTGCAGTTTGCACAGATCCAAAGGAGATAAAGAGGCCGGGACGACGTGACATATTCATTTCCTGGTGATGAACGAGCACAACCCAGGAATGGATGGAAGATTTCAAAGACATATTAGTTTTCACGACACTATCTAATGCCATATCATCTGGCATGCCCACTAGTACGACAGTTCCAAACTCTCCAGATCCAAATGTTCGAATAGAAAAGTGATTTATGAACTATTATACTTCTATGAATGAAGAATCTCAAAAATGTAGCAGAAGCGCTAGAGATGTTGTAGTGGGCTAGATAACAGGGCTCCTAAAACTATTTCCTGTAAAAATCAGATCATCTACATATAAGAAAATAATTAGAATTTCACCTTGATTGTTGCTTTTGATGTAAAGTGTTGGCTCATTGTTGCTTTTACTAAAACCATTGCTCAACAAGTATGAGTCAATGCGGCTATACCAAGTCATGGGTGCTTGCTTGAGCCCATACAATGTTTTCTTCAAACTATACAGTTTCTTCTCAAGTCCAGGAGTTTCAAAACTGGGGGGTTGTTGAAAATATACTTCTTCATTTAACACTCCATTGAGAAATGTTGATTTTACGTCCATCTGATAGACTTTCCAGTTGTGTTGAGCTACTATTGCCAAGACAACTCATATTGTTTCCATCCTTGCTACAAGAGAAAAGGTTTCATTATAATCTCTTCCATGTTGTTGTTTATACCCTTTGACCACAAGCCATGCTTTTTGTTTTTCAATTCTTCCTTCTACATCATTCTTCGTTTTATAAACCCACTTGACACCAATAACTTATTTTCCCGTTGGAGGGTTTACTAGCTCCCATGACTCATTTTTCTAAATTTCTTGCATTTCTTCATCCATGGAATCACACCATTTTCTTTATTTTACTGCATCTTCAAAATAAATAGTATCAAATTCAGAAAAGAAATCAAAATTCACCAATTCATTATCATCATCTTCATACCTGGATGTCTCATATATCTACTTCAAGCTTCTTGTTTTTATTGAGCTACCTTCGCCATGATACCTTGAAAATGATGGATTGGTTATTCTCTTTGTGCTAGGAGTTCCCGTTGGAGTTGCCTGGGGGGAAACTTGGGAACTTGTCGATGGAGGTGTCACTTGGGTGACACCTTGTGCTCCATGTTGAATTCCAATACTTTGAGGTATCACTGTGGAAATACATTGTGTTCCATTTGATAAGTCCATAGGAGGTATTGTTGCCCCAACATCTTGTGTTGTTCCTTGCTGATTATTCCATGCTTCATCTTCAAGAAGGATCACATCTTTGTTGATTGTTAATTCATTTATTTTAGGATTGTATAGTTTGTATGCCTTTGATTGTTCACTATATCCAATAAAAACATATTTTTCTCCTTTATCATACCATTTTTGTCTTATTTCTTTGGGTATATGTGAAAATGCCACACAACCAAAAAATCTCAAGTGTTAAACACGAGGATTTTTCTTGCTTCGTGCCTCTTGTGGAATCATGTTACAAACACTTTTTGTGGGATATTTATTCAACAAATAAATTGCAGTTGCTACTGCTTCACCCAAGAAATAATTTGACAATCCTTTATCCTTTAACATGCTCCTAGACATTTCATGAACGGTTCTATTTTTCCTTTCTTCCACACCATTCTGTCGTGGTGTATACCTTGGTGTAAATTGCTTCTTGATTCCATGTTCTTTGAAAAAAATAAAAAATTCATTTGATATGTATTCTCCTCCTCTGTCGGTCCTTAGGACCTTTATGTAGTGTTTCTTTGTTTCTCAACGAGGGCCTTGAATTGCTTGAAGATCTCAAAGGCCTCATGTTTATACTTTAAAAAATAGACCGATGTTGTTTTGCTAAAATCATCTATGAATGTTATAAAATACTGACTTTTTCCAAGAGAGGGGGTTTGCATAGGACCAAACAAATCTGAATGAATCAACTCAAGTGGATCTCTTTCTTTCCACGATTTACCAGAAGGAAAACAAATTCTATTTTGTTTTCCGAAAATGCATCCCTCAAATATTTTTGTAGATTGTTCAATCAAAGGTAGTCCTCTTACCATCCGCTTCTTATACAACAAATTTTGTCCATTGTAACTCAAGTGACCATATATTAGATGCCACAACCTAGATTGGTCTATTGTATCAACTTTGAATGAAGCTGAAAATTCATTGGTTAAAGGAAACATTCTTGTCTTTGTCATCTTAACTGTTGTAATTTGACTATCACTACCATTTCTATAAAAAATAATTCATTCTCCATTCGCAAACATAACCTTATATCATTTTTGAACTAATTGTTCAACACTAATGAGATAGTATTTTAAACTGGGGACACAGTATACATCTTGGATTTGTTTAATTTCACCTTTCTTGGTGCAAATGGAGATGCATCATTTACCCATGACTGACACTTTGTTGTTATTTCCCATTCTTACCTCAAATTTCACAGATTCATCAATGCTAGAAAACATTTCTTTGTTTCCACTCATATGGTTGCTACAACCACTATCTAAGTACCAAACATCCTTATTACTTTATTCTGCTACATTGCAAATGATGAACAAATTTTCTTTCTTTTCACCTTCAATTTCTTCCCTCTTAATGAAAANTGTATCAACTTTGAATGAAGCTGAAAATTCATTGGTTAAAGGAAACATTCTTGTCTTTGTCATCTTAACTGTTGTAATTTGACTATCACTACCATTTCTATAAAAAATAATTCATTCTCCATTCGCAAACATAACCTTATATCATTTTTGAACTAATTGTTCAACACTAATGAGATAGTATTTTAAACTGGGGACACAGTATACATCTTGGATTTGTTTAATTTCACCTTTCTTGGTGCAAATGGAGATGCATCATTTACCCATGACTGACACTTTGTTGTTATTTCCCATTCTTACCTCAAATTTCACAGATTCATCAATGCTAGAAAACATTTCTTTGTTTCCACTCATATGGTTGCTACAACCACTATCTAAGTACCAAACATCCTTATTACTTTATTCTGCTACATTGCAAATGATGAACAAATTTTCTTTCTTTTCACCTTCAATTTCTTCCCTCTTAATGAAAAGTGCATTTTGTTGATACATATCATATTGTTTTTTTTCTACATTCAGATGCATAATGTCCAATCTTTTTACAATAATGATACTGGACATTTGATTTGTCATACCTTTGTGAAAATATTCCACGTGAATTGTTGTTGCTCCTTCCTCTTCCACGTGTTTCTAAATAATTTCTTTGTCCTCTTTCATGTCTATTGTTGAAGCTTCCACTTCCACCGCCTCTAGAAACACCTCTATTGTTGAATGATATTTCTCTTCCTCTAACTGAAAGTTGAGATCTAAAATCTTTCTCATAAGAGATGTTAGATAATATATTCGGCCTTTGTTCATGCATTTACAAGGAACCCATAAGTTCATCAAGACACATTTGAGTTAAGTCCTTTGACTCTTCTATTTCTACAACAATAGGATCAAACCTGAGAGGAAGAATTCTCAATGTTTTTTCTGTGATTCTTTGATACTCAAGAGTGTCTCCATTAGTTCTAATTTGATTAACCAAGCTCATAGTACGAGTAAAGAAATCATTCACTGACTCAGACTCCTTTATTTGCAATTTTTCGATATCTCTTCTTGACAATTGTAGCTTGACAAGATTTACCTTGTTGCTGCCTTGGCATGCATTTTTCAAAGTCTTCCATGCTTGCTTGGATTTTGTAGCTGTTGCTATCCTTGGAAAGATGGAGTCTCCCATAACAGTTTGTATAAAGTAAAGATCCTTGGCATCCTTCTTGTTCTCCTTCAACGTGTTCCTTTCATCTTGAGTGAGTGCATTGAATGCATCCTGGTCTGCAAGATCAGGGAAGCCATTTTCATCTAGCTCCCACAACTCTTGAGAGAAAAAAATAGTTATCATCGTGATGCACCAAACATCATAATTTTTCCCATCAAATTGTGGTACTTTCTGCCACATGCTGTTGCTTCTATCCATTTTAAGGAACCACAATATAAGCACAAAACATCTCCTATAACCTGCTTTGATACCAATATGTGGGGAAGAAACAGAGTTTGCTAAAAAAAAAAGAGAAAAAGAAACTAGAGTATACCAGAGTGTTGTATATGAAAAAAGAAAAAAAAATATTTATATTGCCAACAATGTTCAATTATAATCAGTGTTGTTGCACTTGCTATTCTTCCTCTGTTCATAAATTCTTTCTATCTATCTTCTCCTCTATGTATGAAATGAACAGAATTCTACTGCTTATATAAAACAGAGCTCGAAAATATCCTAACCACTAAAACCACATGCATTAAAGATCTGATGACAAGCTAAAATCTATTTAAGAGGATCAACAATTGTCCTAGTTTAAAGTCAAAACTAGTTGCAGGTCATTTATTTCATTGTTGTGAATGATTTGATGACTGCAGGGTAGGCTGAGCATCAAACTTATCTTCAAGAATCAAAACATTTGTCCACTGTTCCATATAGATAGTCATAAAGCAACATGAAAAAACAGAGTTTGGTGTGCACTTGAGAATGACGTGCATTGTTCCCTACAGAATTAGAGAAACTGAAACCCTTACAATCTTGACGATGATAGAGTGAAAACTTGAAAATATTTTTGATGATGGAGTGAAACCCTAAAACCTTGACCACATTCAAGTCAAATGCCTCATTTTTTTTTCTGGATCCCTGTAATCTTTTTCACAAAATTATCTTTGATGGCACATTTTTTGAAGTATTTTGGAATATTCTCCATTTTATTTTATGCTTTCTTGGTTAATTTGGAACCATTTGGGGTTTTTGGGAACGATGCAAAGGTGCGTCCGACAATGAGAAATGTTAGACGACTGAGCTATGGCGAATTTTGTTGTAATAAACTAGATAGTTGTTTCTCCTACATTATTGGGATACTATATTAATTAGTGAAAAGAAATAAATTAAGTTTTATTAGATTTTTAATTACGTCGAGAGGTGTACACATATTGGAAATGGGTACATTTAATGATATTTTAATTATAAATCTGAATCTTATGGCTAGCAATTGAAGATACTGGCATATTCTTGGTCGTCCTCCCAAATCAATGAATGAGATTTCATATTGATAACTTCCTTGTATTTTAGAATGCTTACGTTTTCTTGTTTACTTTTTCACATTTACTTAATTTGATTAATAATTTACTACCCTAACCAATGATTGCCACGTTTAACTAATTAACCAGGATTAATATGTATATAGAAGACCTCATTGTCACGATGCAATGTTTAGTATCATTTCATATTTTTCGTAGGTACTTCATTTTGGCCACGTCTACTTTCTTTATGGATGTGAAGCGCCTGGATGTGAAGCGTCCCAGTGATGGATGCCAAATTTGGTCTTTGAATTAATTTATCAATGGCTGCAGACTATTTGTTAGGGTTATTACACCGAAAGGCGTACACCTATTGACAATGGGCAGATTTAATAGGGGTTTAGTGCTTAATAAGTTTTCTATGGACATGATTAAATATGGCAGGAATATTCTTAGTAATCACACAAAATAAATGGCTGTGATTTCAATCATTAACTTCCTAGCTATTATAAAGACATCCGTTTATGTGTTTACTTTTTTACATTTACCTAATCATATTTAAAAATGACTTTGATAGCTAACTGATTGCCACCTAAGTGATTAACAGAAATTAAAATATTAACACCAAATAAACGTTTATTTGTTAATCAATAATAAAATTTAATAAATTCTTTACCAGCGGATACCAGCTGCTGTATTAGCAGCTGTGCTAGTTTAATTACCATTAGCTCTTTTCATGGTACAATGCTCCTTCATATATTCTTATGCAATGGGCTCTTTTATCCTTTGTAAAGCATCCGAGCTGAATAAAAATGACGTGAGTTCCAAATCCTCGACTTTCACAGTCAGTAGCACCTGCTTACCCTAACAAATAGTCCGTTGCTTCCCACTGCGAAAGCCTAGGATCTAGAATTCACTTCCTTTTTATTAAGCTTGGATGCTTTACAAAGGATAAAAGAGCCCATCGCAAAGATCTGAAGGATCATTGTACCACATTCGAAGTCTTAGCAGAGTTGGCCTAGCGAGCGAGATTAATGGTCTTGGGAATTCCTTTTAATAACGTCGTCAGGTTTATCATTGCGGTGGACATGAGGAGGGCGTTCAACCACCCACTTGCATAGGGATACAACGACAATGGTTGCTACATTGCATGTGCATGCAACACTACAGTGGAAGAGGTTGTCAATAGATCCCTTTTAATAGATCCCTTTTGCATGCTGTAAAAACAAATGCAAAAACAATAAAGAAGGAAAATTTATGTGTAAATGAAAATAATAAAGAAGGCAAAGTTATGTGTAAATGAAGAGTACACAAAATCGAGAATAGTGTTCCTTGAAAGGAAATTCTCATGCCAAGAGATGACATATGTGCCTGTGTTTTGAAAATACTTATCTTCCTGACTAGATGTTGTTGGGATTTAACCGAGTGGACTTTTGGTGGGGTGAGCCCCTCATTGCCTCACCCGTTAATTGGCTCAAAATGTTGTTATGCCCAATTTTATTCAAGCCTCCCCCAAAGAGCAAGAACGTAGTATTGATGCTCTTCTACGTGCCACGCCCAACATTGAAAGTCCTTAGAAAGGAGTTAATCATAGAGAAAAAAAAGTTCAGCGGCAGGAAGCTGACGCCCACTGTTTAGACTTCTGTCCTTTGTTATAATTAGGTAGGCTCTATTTAATTGTATTCTGTTTGAATGTTCAATTGTTATAATTAGGTTATAATTAGGTAGGCTCTGTTTAATTGTATTCTGTTTGAATGTTTAATTGTTGTTTATTTTGTATATTTAATTTTAAATGTATATAATTATCATATTATAAAAGGTTGTTGATATATTTCATCAGTTATATCAATTACTTTTATAATAAATAGGTAAGATTAGGATTATGGTTTCAAATTAAGGTTAAGGTTATTAGGGTTTCAAATTAGAATTTCATACATGCCTCATTTTTCAGCTTTTTTTATATTTCCATTTTCCATAAAGAAAGATGGAAAATTAACATATATGAAATTCTAATGTGAAACCTTAATATGAAACCCTAACCTAACTCTAATTTTTAATATTTATTATAAAAGTAATTAATACAACCTAGCCATATATCAACCACTTTTATAATGTGATTGTGCTAGTATAAATTATGTATATAATTTTTATAATTTTCAAGGTTTTTAGTGGATACTCTATTCATCATTTAAGGATTTTTAAGCAATAAAGATTGAAAGAAAGATTTAAAGACTAAAATTAATTTGAATGTTGGAGAATAATTAATAAATACTAAGAGTTAAAATTTGACCTAATTGAGTTTGAATTAGAAGATTAGAGAGTAAAAAATATAACTAGAAAAAATTAATTAAGTTAAAATGAAGTATGATTTAAAAATAAAATAAAAATAAGTTAAAGGAGTTAAGGTTGACTACGTCACTATTAATTAAATAATCAATCAATTAAAGTTGAAGATTTAATAATAAATTATTTTGGTTTTGGTACATGTTGTGTGGCAGTGTCATCACATGCTTTAAAAATTTAGAGTTCGGTTTGAAATTCAAATTCATAGTGACAATTTTTTGCATCTTTTTATGTAAATTTTACTGATATTTATTTTTTGAAGTTGTAATTTAAACGTTTTAAGTTTTAGATTTTTTTTTTAAGAGATATTGTTGGTTTAATTTTGTTTGAAATTTAGTTTCAGCGGAAATGAAATTTAAACATTAAAAAATTTAACCTAAATTTATATGATCTAATTCCGATGAAAAATGTCATTAATAGAAGTATCCCATTTTATATCATCAAATTCCAGTGAAAAATGTCAAAACAATAGAACGATCCCGAGCATCTTTTGGGTATAGACTGGAGGAATTTGAGTATTTGCGGATTTAAGCAGCTTTGCGTTTTACAGTTTTTAAACTAAAATCACTACATATTAGCATGAAAAAGGCCATATCACGGGCCTTTTAGGAAGGTCGTATAAGACTTGCCTGCAAGATTTGTTGTGCCGGTTGGGCCTTTCGTTTGGTTGCTTAAAATCTCGGTCAAGATTTTTGCTGTCATTTGGGGCTAAATGTGGAGGGTCAGTTGTCATTATCCGCTAAATATGGAGGACTAACGACAAGGCCAAAAAGAGCTCTGTAAATATTTTTTTTTTTAGCTTTAATGGAATTTATTTTTAAGATTGTGAGCTTCTATATCGCATCTTGATCCCATTTGTTAAAACGCCGAGGCATTTGGGCATTCCTGCCCTGTCGAAGGATCTCGGCTTTGGCTTTGTTCTGGCCAGTATCGGCGGAAATTTTGGAGACGTAAGGGCTATTTTTGGGGTAAGATCACCGAAAATGGCAATCCACCTCCTCTGTTTGTGTAGTAAAATTCTCGCTTTAATTGCCAAGACACAGGGTGTGAAATTAATGCAGTTTTCAGTTGGAGGAATACCTGTAAATATTTTTGTTAATGGCGGCGGCTGGGGCATAGAGGCACTGTGTTGCAAATAATTGTGACCAATTGTCGTATAGGTATTGTCGCAGTCCTTCCATAGGTATTGTCGCATTCCTTTATTCACATCGTCTCTCTTATCCGCAGACACTACATTCGTTTGCCATAAAAATAAAAGAACAGAACAAATGCCCCTTGGATACTTGATTGCTATAGTATCTGCGTTCATCGTCTCAGAATTTATGATATTCAAGCCCTTGCTCGTCCGGGCGAGAAGTTTTGTGGCCAGAAAGAGTGCGTACATACCTGGCTTCGGGCAGGGATTGTTATAGTTCTCAAGACCTCACCAAGCCGAAAAAATGCAGAATAATAAGCCGAAAAAACAAACAAGACCTCACCAAGTTAAAGAAGTCGATGCTCAAGGCGCCGATGAGTGGAATCAAACCAGAAAATAGCCCAAGCGCACAGCTACGGGAATGGATTACAAGGAAGAAAATCTCCCTCTCTACCAAGAAAAAAAAAAAACCTGTCAACTATCGAAGCCAAGAAGGATTGAACAACAGACCAAGAGGACGTCGTTATTTTACTCACAGACCAGGATGCTCAAGATAGACTTTATTGCCATTATTGCGCTTCATGGGGTTCCGTGGCTTTGACTTAAAAATTGAAGCAATTAGCGAAATGAGATTAAGGATAAGTAGTCTGTATTAAGTTAGTCAGAGTATAGTTTTGTTGAGTTAAAATGTTAGGAAGGTTGGTAGTATAACAAATATTTTGAAATTGAGATCTAATCTAGGTATAGGCTAATCAATTTAAGAGAAAATGTTTTTCATCTTCAACTTTCTTAGTGTCACAAAGGTGACACACTCTTTCATCTAGGAGGTTTTAGGAATTAACCAATGCCTAGTTTCACTATGAAGCATGAGAATTTGTTCTTATCTTAACAATGTTTATTTGTTTCTTTACACTTGTCAAAACGTAGAAATAATTTTGATCTTCTAGGTTAGAGTTGATTACATCCTTATAATACTTTAATTTTCTTTTTTCTTCTTACTCTTTATCACACCACATTTTTATTTGATGATATTTTTAATAATATCCTTATTCTGCAAAATGGTCTCTTCCATGATTCCCCAATAGCTTAGTGGGCATATTTATGCCATCCTCGCTTGAGTTGATGGTGGTTACCACTGGATTTTGAAGCAATTTTAGGAAGCCTTTGGTCTTCCATGTTGTTTAACTTGTTCTTATACATTAGGTATCTAGTCATAGTTGTGCTCTCAATGGGGGAAAGAATTTCCTCTAAGAGGAGGATGGGATAGTGCCTATTTCCTTTAATTCTGAGATCATAAGTTATAAAATTCTCGTGTTTTCTCTATCTTTCTCCAGGATTCATGAGAGATACTACATCCCCAGACTTCACATCCATAAAGAATAAGAGGTGTAACAAGAATACCAAAGACGACTTTCTTCTTATCCCATATCCAAAGATTTGTGGATTTACAATTGTTTTCAGGCCCATAATAAGTTTTACATCCCCCAATAATCATTTTCTCAATGCTATAATTCCAGTTGAGTTTGCGGTGAATATCGATTCCAAGATATTTGTATGAAGTCACTTCCTTCAAGTTGTTGTTGTCATAAATGAATGCATCATAAGTGATCTTAATGGATTTAATGATCATGGCCTTAGTCTTGTCGGTATTAATAGTCATACTACAATGTCCCCAGCTAGGATGGATGGAAATATTGTGTTTTCTATCCAAAACATTGCTTCTCCTTGTGTAATCTTGTCAAAAAAATTGTGTTAATGTTGTTATAGCTTCTTATTAAAGATAGACAATTTATCAAACATATTATATGCATCCACTTACACAGAAAATAGAAGATATAACCTCAACATATTTATTATGGTTTGAACAACAATACAAGGTCTAATGGTTGTTGTAGTAGCTACAGTAAATCACTAACAACAAGTAATATAGATGTAGATCTGAAATGCAAGCTAAGGGTTACTATAGAAGCTTCAATACATCAAGAAAACACTAAAAATGCAATCCTATGAACCTGAGAATGATGTTGTTGTCCCTCCTAGTAAGTACCCACATGTAGAAACCCTCCATCAGGGTAGATCAACTTGTGTCTCTACAACTATAGTTTGCATAGGTTCGCACAGGACAAAAATGGATAACTAGCAATGCCTCGCGGGGCCTCACAGGACACCTGCTACTCATCGCACAAGGATGCCACAAATGATCTATGAACAATGGATTCATCCCTCAAAAACCCTGCGAACCTCCTCAATACTTCGTCCCTCGCCAATCTCTTATGCAAGCCAATGTATCTCCAACTGAGAACCAAATCCCAAACTAAAGATTCAATGGAAATCCTGGATGGATTCCCCTCTCGTCTAGGCTCTAATGGAAATCTTGGGTGGATTCCCCTCATGTCTAGCTACGATGGATATTGCACTATCAAAACCAAACCAATAGTGGAAGGGTTTTTCTAAACCCTAACTAAAAAATGGCTCCAATAGCACTTCCAAAATGAGAGATCAAATCATAATTCCAAAGCGAGGATCTTCCCCTCCTTTTATCCATTCGCCATGCCTTCTAGAAGTTTCCATTTTTTACCAAATCAAATGTAACCCTTATCCCCTTTTTGACTAAATCAAATATGAATCTTATTCCCCATTTTCTTTCTCTTGAGGATTAAAGGTCACTAATGTCATTTTAAATACATAACATATCCTAACTAAGTGATATTAAATAAACCCGTTTGACTCCCTTTTTATTCACTGACAAGCCGCGTAAGTCATTTCCACTACCGAACAAAGGAATCCAAAAATGAGGACATGAGAAATCCTCCTTTCCCAAAGATTGATTGTCCTCAAGCAATGCCATCACACCCATAGGAGAAACACACTGAATCAATCTGAGACTAATGATGATCCCTGGGTCCCAAACCCATCTGAAAGATGCAGAACACCTACCACCCAAAACATTTTCTTGCAATGCGCCAACACTAGGAGTCCCCTGAAGGCCACCTATCAGTAGAGAAACTAGGTATTGTAAAGACTCAATACACTCTTCATAGAATGTCCCACCCAGGAGACTGATCCACTACGCCATATGAATAGGATCTTGAAAGTAAAAACTCGGTATCCCATATGTACCAACTCCCAAACTGTCAACCCATAAAATCCCAGGGTCCCATGCTATCACCAGAAAGGACTCATCATGTTGTCGTTGTTCCACTCTGATCATAGATATTTGATCCTCCTGCCTAAACTGCATTCACCACACTGATAGGGCATTCATGACACCTAGTCTCCATGTATAAAAGGGAAAATTCCAAATACTCCATCACCCCTAGCTTACTGCAATCATCCAAGCATCATCCGGACAATATCCTAACACATTGTCTACAAAGTCTCTCCATACGAACATGAGAATCTCGTAGGTGGTAAAGCCACAAGGGTCCCAAACTAGCCTCTATGATGTGAAACAACCTCTACTCATAGAACTGGTCTGTAAGGTGCTAATACAAGAACCCATCTTTATGTCCCTGATAAGCCAGACTATCATAAGCTGCATAAAATCAGTCAACTCCTCGGAATACCACTCCTCCAAGAAACCACTCCTAAGCATCCCAAAGGTAAAATCTAGGAAGTCAAAACCGAGACTCACCTTTGAACTGTCAAGCGATGTAATCCTAGGGTCCCAAACTAATCTCAGAAAAGTACCACCACATTGATGTTGAACCACTTTGATCATCACAGTCGGATCAACGCGCCCAGTTTTATTGCTCCTCTATTGGAACCCCAAGATGAACTCTTTGAAGGGACATAAACCACCATAATGAATCCCCCCTTGCGAAGGTGTCTCAGTGAAGTCTAATTATGGAAATCCACGGTTGGTCTTCAACCTATCCTGCAGGATAGAGTATGTCTTGACCTCCCCTCTACCAATGTCCCAAAAATAAAGCATACCACTCACTATATGTCTATGTCTATCGAAATCATCTAAATCAATCTATCACTCAGATGAATTCTTGGATCCCACCAACAAATTAGAAGTCCACCACTCCTAATACCTTCTAGCTACGGTTGTGCCATTCTGGTAACCATTGGAGTCAAAATGAGAAAAGTCCATGGTATGCCATCATCTGGTTGAAACCAGGTACTATGAATCAACTTTGTGCCTTCTAACATGTTCATCTTCTTCAAGACTGCACTGGGATATTTTCTATCTCCATCGTCGTCAATGTACCCAAGTAATCTGTGGAGTCTAAACACCTCCGTGGAAAATATTTATGTCACCTACGATGCCTCATACTCATGTGAGTACCTAGAATTCCCTGTCAAAGGTGAATCACACATATCCCTCATAATATTCTCCCTAAGTGTGGACTCAGGGAGTACATCTATGCGACCTCTATAGTGGATAATGCCATCCACCACTCTTTCAGTTGAAATCTCTCTGAACTTATCCAATACCATTTGGATCTCCTCCTTTTCTTTGACCACATATCCCAAATGAAATAAATCTGACATGGATATAATCCTACCGTCCTCACTCGTCTGTCTCATGTGAATCCTCCATGGCCTACCGAATATACTGTTGTCATTAGAAAATATTACTAGATGTCACTGCCATTGCTTGCAAGACTTGAAATTTCTAGGTGCATTGATCAACCCCAATGGTATGACCAAGGAATCAAGGTAACATCTGAGAGAAACCATGTGGGTATCCTTCTATGGTGATATCTCAATCGAAGATCAACCTCCGAGGAATATTCCTCTCTATGAAGCTTGTCCATCCACTCATCGATATTGGGTGAACCAAACTCAATGATATGTCTAAAATCCATGTCTCGAGGTCTCCCTAGGGAAAACGTCCCGAAAACCCAATGTATACCATCATACACCATTGTATACTATTGTATACTACTGCACACCATCCTATCATCATGTGCCACTATATCAATCACTCCACTAATATGAATTGGTTCTGGATCCCAAAGTGATGTATGCACATATGTACTATGCTCAATACCCTAATCAATCGGTGCATATACTTCCTTGTTGGCTGGTCCACAAGGATTTTTCTTAGATACGTCCTCTATAGCTAAGCCTTGAGCCATAATAAATGGATCATGTTCCCTATAATGCAAAACAGGCGCACGGGAAAAACCCTATGTGTCAGACCTCTCCTCATACACCTGCAACTCATAATATTCCCCACGCAGAATTGTCATAAGAGATTGCTACCTCAATTTATGAGTGCCACTCACATTCTCATGTGTCACTATTGAAAAAGATGATGCAATCCTTTCCACTTTCTACAATGAAGAGCATGCCAAACTAATTTGGTAACAAATATCCTCAATCTCCATTTCCTAGTCTTCAACAAACTTAAAAGCAAGGTCACTATCCGTGAACAACTACAAATAGTCAAATTTCATCTGTTCTACTGCCTCTTTGATGATGTGAAATTGTGTACTACTGACTCCATTTGCAATTCCTCTTTTCCTCTCTTGCATCTGGGTTTTCCGCATAAGGTCTTCAATAAATTTATGAGCACCATCGACCTTCGTCAATACCTATGCAATTTGTTCCTCTATGACCAATAGTCAGCTCTTGAGGTCACACAATGTTGTTTCATCAACATGGTGTGGGATGTCATACAAGTAACCAATTGATTCATTAGATGATGTTGTGCAATGTGGACTACCCTCCTCATACAAATTTTTCGATCGACTCTCGTCCCTTGAATCAACCCCTTCATTCTCATTCTCCACACATAACCCCCAATCTTAGTCATATTATGGTACAATCATCCATGCATCATCATACATGTCATAAATAGGGTGAGTTATGTCATCATCAACATCATAAATAGGGAAAGATGTTGGCTCCTCAACATCGATTAATTGGAATATTTCCTCATGTTCATCAAAAGTAGGAAAAGACACTGTGCCCTCATATTTTGTGTCAAAAATGTTTCCTTATGGTACACTAGTGTCATTGACCTCATCAGTTAGCTCGGATGATGTATCATAGGTTGTCTCTATGCAAACTTCCCCTTTATGGCCAGATGCATGCTCCACCAAAATCTCATGTTGAGGTTCTGGCAATCCTTCCTCATATTTGAATTCCTCTTTCTTCTTATTCTTCCCACTTAGAGGCTTTAACCACTTTGGATTCTCTAATAATGTTGTTTTATTATTTTGATAGTATAACATCAGTGGAAAAAGTTTTTCGCTAAATTCTTCATTGGTCATCATCATTATTTCCATTCAGGCTGGAAAGATCTCCAGATATGATCCCATTGTAATGTCCCCGACTAGGATAGATGGAAATATTGTGTTTGTTCTCCAAAATATTGCTTCTCTTTGTGTAATTTTGTCAAACAATTTACCTTAATGTTGTTATGGATTCTTATTAAAGATAGACAATTTATCAAACATATTATATGCATCCACTTACATATAAAAATAGAATAGATAGCCATATCATATTTATTATGGTTTGAACAACAATACAAGGCCTAATGGTTGTTATGACAACTACATTAAATCACTAACAAGAAGAAATATAGATGCAGATATGAGATACAAACTAATGGTTGTTGTAGCAGCTTCAATACATCAAGAAAACACTAAAAATGCAATCCTATGAACCTGAGAGTGATGTTTTTTTCCCTTTTGGTAAGTACCCACATGAAAATGTTGATTTTTCAATAAGCTAGGTTAATCATGAAGTTCATTCCATTTTATCATTTAACCATAACCATAAATGTTGTAGCAACCAACATCACAAGAAGAAGCACCATGCACAAGAACACAAGATGTATCCTAGGAAACCCTTCTCAATAAGGGAAGAAAACCCAACCAACTCCTTTTCTATAATCCTCAAGAGAAACACCTGCACCACCAAGATAAAACCTAGCACACAAGAGGGTGCTCAAACCCTATAAGACTAGCGCCCAAGAGAGGTGCACACTTTTCCCAAAAAGGTGTACTTGCTGAAATTTCCAAACTCACTTGAAAGATATGTTTCCTCAATGAGGCATTTACCTTTACTTATAATAACCTGAGCCTGCCAACATAAGTGTCTATTGGAACAATAGGGACGACCTCACTAACTTATAATATAATTAATATTAACCAAATTAATTATCTTTTACATTAATTAGCAGTCACATTAAGGTGGGGCCGACATGTACCCTTTACATTACAATTAGGGTTACAGATAGGTTTGAGTCTTGGACAATATAGAAAAGGATCTGATACACCCACTAGTGCTCATCCACTAGGGGAACATCCATAGGGATGTCCATATCTTTGGCTCACTGCATTACATAGAAGAACCAGATCTTCACACGTTCACCTGTGCTTGTCCACAGGAACGTCCACTCTACAAATCTTTTTTCCCACTGCCTCACACAGGAGAATCATATGGAGTCTCTCATCAACTCTACTTCTCAGAGAAGGCTAATATGTAATCTTCATTTATTTTCACATGATGATGCACCCAACACTTTGGGATTTCACGTGTTCACCTTATGCTCAACCAGAGGCACATCTAACTCAACAGATCACCTTTCCCACTGGATAATCATATGGAATTCTTCTCAACTCTGTGAATGGAGGAGGTCATCTCTATGTTACAGCTCTATCTCAAGTAGGAACCACATACCCTTCTTAGGGGCTTTCTCTCAGGTTTGTAAGCTAGAGAAAGATTCACATAGCTGCAATGATCCACATCTCACAGGTTTGTAAGCTAGAGAATGTATCACATAGCTGCAATCATCAACACTCCCTCTCAGCTAGGGAGGCATTCTTCATCATGCAAATTCTCACACAGATGTACTCTGAATTTTTATTAGCTGGAGTCATCAATACTCCCTCTTAACTAGGAAGGAATTCTTCACCAAGTTAGTTTGGTGAAGATATCTGCAATCTGCTCATGTGTAGAAAGGTATTGCATGTATATGATTTTCCTTTGCATCCTATCTCTGATATAAGGATATTTCATTTCATCGTGTTTCAATCGATCATGAAACATTGGGTTCTCAAGAAGCTTTACACACGGCTCTTGGTTATCATCATAGGATGCATATCATGGTCAAGTAAATTAGTCAAGGGCTTGTGAAGCCACATGGATTTGCACACTCGATGCTATATACTCTACCTCTGTGTTACGCAAGGCCACAGAGTTTTGTTTCCTGATGCATCAGGAAACCATGGAAAACTTCACACTATAACATCAACTGGATTTTCTCTTCCGACCCACTATACTTCCTGCTCAATCTAAATTTTCATATCCTGCAAACTCAAGTTCACACTGGAGACATATCTCAGGCCATATACAATTGTGTCTCGTATATCTCTCAATACATGTTTTGTTGTTTGTCTAGTGAGTCTATCTTGGTTGACTCAAGAAATGACTAATCACATTCATTGCATGACATGAATCAAGTCTGGTGTTAACCAGATACATAAGTGATTCAATCAGTCGTGGATCAGTCTCGTCTGAATCATCATCAATCTTCTTCTTTAAATCCATCATGGTGGATTTTGCATTCTGTCATACTGAACTTCTTAAATATTTTCACTATAAATTTTCCTTGACTCAGGAAAATCTCATTGGTCCTTTGTCATACTTATTTTCCCAAGAAGTAGTGCATCATACTCAGATTCTTCATCTCGAATTCAGAATTCAAGGATTACTTGTATCCAACAACAAGGCTTTCTGAATAAGTCATCAGGATCAGGTTCTCGTCACCAACACTGTAATGATATAGGTTTGGATCAACAACACTTTGAAGTAGGGATGGAAGTGTATCGGGTTCACTGGATCAAGTGTCTCATCATAGACAACTCCCTCTATTTGTGAGAAACCTCTCGCTATAGATTTTGTTTTGTATTTCTCGACACGTCCATCTGTTGCATATTTGATCTTATAGATCCACTTGGAAGTTACCACAGACTTCCTTTCTGGTCCCTGAATAATATCTTATACATCATTCTTTAAGATATATTGGTATTCTTCCGTTATGGCATCTTTCCATACCTGTTCTCTTGTTGCTTCTCTAGGACAAGGAGGCTCAACATCAATGATGTGGCTCATGAATAAAAATATAGCTTGAAAAATCTCTTTTGTTTTCTCGAGATGAGTCTTGAGAGGCTACTATGTTTCTCTACCTCTTGCAGAGTGATTCTGGGTAGACCCTTTCATTCCCTACTACAATATCTCTGAACATATCAACTAAAGAAACTGAATCAACTAGAATAATGTTTGTCTCCCTTTGAACTGCCGAAGGGAGAGAAGGCACTTGTCTCACTGTTAATCTCCATCTTGAGATTCTATGGGTTTGTTTGAATGGTTATCTCTTATTTAAGGACAACATCTCTGATTGTCTCGCATAATAATCAATCAAATATGGTTTGGACTCCCGTACCAGGGATAATGACCTCCAAGTTTTTGAGGGATGCCATACTAGGGATTTATTCAAAAATGCAATCAACTATAAAATTTGAAATCAATTGGTTTACTTGGTTTGTAGTCATGCTTTAGTTTTTAGAGAAAGTAATTCTCCTCTCTCTTTTATTCATTCTTTTGAGGTGGGTCTGGATCATGTCAGTGGTGGAAGCATATTGTCTTCCCTTTTTCCTCGTTGGACAATTTCTTGCATAGTGTCCATAATTGTCACATATGAAGCACTGAATTTTTGAAACATCTCTTCTTTGATAACCTGGATTTGATGAAGACTTTTCACCTTTAAATGTTTTCCTAAGATTTCTTTTGAATTTTCCTCCTTTCTTTGTATGAAGTGCAAGAGCATGATTTTCTTATGAGGAATCTTCCACTCCTCTATTTCTAAGTCTAATTTATTCTTGAGTACAATCTGTCCATAGATGATCAAAGGTTGGTAGAGATTCTCTTCTACTAATACTATGAAGGAAAGGCTCCCATGATTTTGGAAGATTCTGGAGAGTGGTTAAGACAAGTTCTCTATGAGACATGATTTCCCCAATGGTATCTAGTTGTTCTTTAATCTTTGACATATTCATGAAGAAGATGGCAACTGTGTCACCTTTTGTCATCTTGGTACTTAGAGGTTGGCTCTTTAAGCTGAGAGATCTGATAGTATTTTCACTTTCAAACATTTCTTTCAAATATTCATACATCTCATAGGTTGTCTTCAGGTTGGAAATATGATGTAAGAGGTGATCTCTTACTGAGTAGATAATTAATTTTCTCTCTTTGAAATCTTCTTCCTTTCTTACCTTTTTCTCTATATCTGTAGTTGTGGCTGGTAGGGTTTTAGTTACCACATCCAAGAGGTCATATTCTTCAAGGGTGACTTGAAGCATTTATTTCTAGGATCTGAAGTTGCTTTCTCCATCAAGTCTATCTTCTACTAATTCTTTGTTCTTCATTTGATTAGTTTCTTCAAATTCTTGCCAACTGGATTTTGAAAACCTAATGATTAGGTTGGATTAGAAACCTTGGATTATATTGGACTTATTAATTCCAACAATTAACTTGATAGTGTCACATACATGCTTGCTGACTCAGGAGAATGTTTCTTTAGAAATCTAGAATTAATATTCTGCAGGAAATTTCGGTACCCTAGAAACCCTAGGGCCAAAAACCATAATTTCTCCGAATTTAGTTTTGAGAGATTCTGGATATGCGATGGAAGAGGCCTTACTCTTCTATTCTAAAAGCAGCCCCAGCTTCCAAGTATTAAGGGCTGAATCACCACTGAAAAGAAGGCCGTACAAAATCTTCTGGAAACCCTAGAAGGGTCA